>JAVKPL010012865.1:0-65790 GCA_032173675.1 Gastrolobium villosum | reverse complement strand
CTGAGACGATCTTACTTATATGTTCCTGTTATTTGCAAGATCTGGTACACTTGCCGATTACGCAACAAGTTTTTGGCCGTTGCCGGGGATTGTGTAATCAATATTACAAATAACCGTAGATTCTTGAGATTAGATTTTTATTTTTCTTCTTTTTATCTTGTTTTGTGTTGTTCAGGTGCTACTAATAATTTTCCCTGAGTTTTATGGCGAGAGGCAGACTTCCGCCTAAGGACTTTGTAATTGATTCTGAAATTGCAAGGACCGAAAGCAACTAAGGAAGGCTGCTAGACAGATCATTTAGGGAAGATTCTAAGCACATACCTTTACAACCAATACAAGAGATGGCAAGAAAAACAACAATACTGGTGCATGGACGAGGAGGAAATGCCAACAATCAACCTCAAGACTGTTGAATACAATTCTGACTCCAGTATTCAACAGGGCCAATTCAAGCATAGTAAGGCCAAATGTGGAGGCCAACAACTTTGAACTCAAGCCATCATTGATTTCTTTGGTGGAAAGGGTTCAGTTTTCTGGTGCTGATGATGAAGATCCTTATGAGTTCATAGACCGATTCCTAATGGTCTGTGATACAACTAAGCACAATGGAGTATCTACAGATGCTATCAGGCTCCTGTTGTTCCCTTTTGCTGTTAAGGGAAAAACATTGAGGTGGATTGAACGACAGCCAGCAAACAGCATCCTTACATGGGAAGATTTGTCCAGCAAATTCTTTGATCATTTCTTTTCCATGGAAAAATATAATCAGCTGGTGAATGAAATCACAAATTTTCGCCAGCTGGAAGGAGAATCACTCTTTGCAACATGGAACAGATTCCAGGAACTTAACAGGAAATGTGCACATTATGAAGGAGATGATGATAGAAAAGTGGTGATATTCTTCAATGGAATCACTCCTGAAACAAGGATGATAATAAATAGTGCCGCTGGAGGTTCTATTCGGGAAAGTACATCTGAGCAGGCTATTGATTTGATCAAAAAGCTTGCAAGGAATGAGAATGAAAGTGTGCTAGCTCCCACACAAAAAGCAGCAACAAAACCAGCAGATAGTGATGTAATATCATTATCTAAAAAGTTTGACAGTTTAAGTGAGAAATTTGACAAGTTTCAAGTGTCAAAGGTTCAAACAACTCCTTTGGTTTGTGACCAATTCCAAGAAAGTCATGAATCCAGTGAGTGTCCGAATCCATCATCCGAATATTCACTTCAACAATTACAGGTGAATGGGATCTGGTATGATCAGCGTCCTCCACAACAACAACAAAACTTCTAGCGAAATCAGAATTTCCCTGGTGGTAACAACAATTTTCAGCGGAGGACTCAAGGATCTGGTATGGATTTTAAATCTAACAATAATTATGCTCAATCTTCACAGAATCAACAAAAAGAGCCAGCTGAGTGGGAAAAAGCTTTTGCTCAAATGGCTAAGGCTTCTAATGAGATGGCTCAACATACCAAAGCTTTCATGGAGGAAACTAGAGCCAACAATAAAAACATAAATGCTTCCATCAAAAACCTGGAGAATCAGATAGGCCAGCTGGCCAAGCAGTTTTCAGAAAGAATTCCAGGTACCTTTCCAAGCAATACAGTTATCAATCCAAAGGATGACTGTATGGCTATCACCACAAGAAGTGGTAAGATATTGACAGTTCCAACAAAACCAGCGGTGAATTTGGAAGATACAACAAAGGGAAAAAGGAACAGAATAAGGAAGCAATTGAACCAGAGATTGAGGTAATTGTACAAGAAAAAGAAAAAGAAGTTGTGATTGAACAAGAGCAGGTTGAAGAACAACCAGTTGTGGCAAAGAAAAAGCATGAGTTAAGCCACGAATATGTGATGTCTAAGGCACCCTATCCAGAAAGATTCAAGAAGGGAGCCTATAACAAACATTATGATAGATTCTTGGACATTTTCAAGAAGCTACATATCAATATTCCTTTTGCTGAAGCCCTAACAAATATGCCTGGATATGCAAAATTCATGAAAGATCTTTTATCCAGGAAGCAGAAGCTACAGGAATGCCAAACGGTAACACTCACTGAGGAGTGTAGTGCTTTTATTCAGCAGAAAATCCCATATAAGCTTAGTGATCCAGGGAGTTTTAATATCCCTATTGCTATTGGTGATCTTGGGGCTAGCATTAATCTGATGCCCTTTTCAGTGTACAAATCTTTGGGGATTGAGGAATTGAAGCCTACCGAGGTATCTCTCCAATTGGCTGATAGATCCGTGAGGAAACCTAATGGTATTATAGAAGATATCCTTGTCAAGGTTGATAAGTTTATCTTTCCTGCTGACTTTGTGGTGTTAGATATGGGAGAAGGAAGTGAGAAACCCATGCTATTAGGAAGACCCTTTTTGGCTACAGCTCGAGCTTTAATTGATGTTGAACAAGGGATGATTAAACTGAGAATGAATGATGAGGAGATTATCTACAATGTTTCAGAAGCTATGAAGAGACCTGCAGAGAATAATGATTGTTTCCAGGTTGATTCCTTTCATGAAACAATTCAACACAAGAAAGAGCGACCTCAAGAGATTGATTATGAGTTGAAAGCTCGTGATCATATACCTTTTGAAAAAGAAGGAATTACTGTGGAGGTACTGGAAGAAAAAGCTGAAGATGTAGAGGTTGGTGCCCCTAAGTTTGAGTTGAAACCATTACCAGACACTTTGAAGTATGTGTTTTTAGGAGATGGTGATACTTATCCGGTAATCATCAACAAAGACCTCTCCGAAGGTCAAGAAAAGGAGCTGGTTGAAGTTTTAAAAGCTCACAAGACCGCCATAGGATGGTCTATTACTGATTTGAAGGGCATAAATCCTTCTTTTTGTACACATAAGATTCTCATGGAAGATGATATCAAACCCGTGAGACAACCACAAAGAAGATTAAACCCAACAATGAAAGAGGTGGTAAGAAAAGAAGTTGTAAAGCTTCTTGATGCAGGAATGATTTACCCAATTTCTGATGCTGCGTGGGTAAGTCCAGTTCAAACAGTGCCAAAGAAAGGTGGTGTGACAGTAGTTACCAATGCAAAGCAAGAGTTGATTCCAACCAGAACTATCACAGGTTGGAGAATGTGTGTTGATTACAGAAGATTGAACACAGCTACACGAAAAGATCATTTCCCACTACCTTTTATTGATCAAATGCTGGAAAGACTGGCGGGCCACTCTTATTATTGCTTCTTGGATGGTTATTCAGGCTACAACCAAATACATGTAGCTCCTGAAGACCAGGAAAAGACAGCTTTTACTTGCCCATTTGGAGTCTTTGCATACAGAAGAATGTCGTTCGGCCTCTGCAATGCACCTGCCACATTCCAAAGGTGTATGCTCTCCATTTTTCTGGTATGGTGGAGAAAGGTTTAGAGGTATTTATGGATGACTTCTATGTTTTTGGTTCTAACTTTGATTCTTGTTTGAACAATTTGTCTAAAGTTTTGAAAAGATGTAATGAGACCAATCTGGTTCTGAATTGGGAAAAGTGTCATTTTATGGTAACTGAAGGTATAGTGCTGGGACACAAAATCTCTAATGCAGGGATTGAAGTCGATAAAGCAAAATTGATGTTAATTGAACAACTTTTCATTCCCGTAAATGTAAATGCTGTTAGGAGTTTCCTAGGACATGCAGGTTTTTACAGGCGGTTCATCAAGGATTTCTCCAAGATTGCTAAACCATTGAGCGAACTCTTGGTGAAAGACTCCGAATTTGTGTTTGATGATGCATGTTCGAAGGCATTCCATTTGTTGAAGGAGAAGCTTACTACAGCTCCTGTGCTTACAGCTCTTGATTGGAACCTTCCATTTGAACTCATGTGTGACGCCAGTGCTTATGCAATTGGTGCAGTCCTTGGTCAGCGTAAGGAAAAATTGTTACATGTCATTTACTATGCTAGCAAAGTTTTGAATGATGCTCAGGTTAATTATGCAACAATTGAGAAAGAAATGTTAGCAGTGGTTTATGCACTAGACAAATTTAGACCTTACTTGTTAGGATCTAAAATCATTGTTTTCACTGACCATTCTGCTATTAAGTTTTTGATGACTAAGCAGGAAGCCAAACCACGACTGCTGAGGTGGATGCTACTATTTCAAGAGTTTGATTTAGAGATCCGGGACAAAATTGGAGTAGAAAATAAAGTGGCTGATCATCTCTCCAGAATTCAGGCAAAAGAACTACAAGATAGTTCAGAAAAAGAAATCAATGACTATTTTCCTGATGAAAAGGTAATGGCAGTCTTTGTTCCTCCATGGTTCGCAGATTTTGCCAATTACAAAGTTGTAAGGGAGTTGCCTCCTAACCTTACAAGGCAACAACAGAAGAAATTTCTGCGGGATGTAAGGCGATATTTCTGGGAGGATCCACATCTCTATTTCCAATGTGCTGATGGGATCATTCGCAGATGTGTCCCTGAGTCTGAAATGAGTCAAATTTTGTGGCATTGCCATTCTTCCAACTATGGAGGCCACTTTGGAGGTAATAGAACCGCGCAGAAAGTCTTGCAAAGCGGTTACTACTGGCCGACACTTTTTAAGGATGCAAAGGATTGTGTGGAAAAATGTGATAAGTGTCAGAGAACAGGAAATATCTCACGCAAGGATGAGATGCCTCTGAATAATATTCTAGAGGTAGAACTATTTGATGTATGGGGCATTGACTTTATGGGTCCATTTCCATCATCTTATTCCAACCAGTATATCCTTGTTGCTGTGGATTATGTTTCTAAGTGGGTAGAAGCTGTTGCTCTTCCTACTAATGATGCTAAGGTGGTCGTGAATTTTTTGAGGAAAAATATTTTTACAATGTTTGGAGTACCTCGAGCTATTATCAGTGATGGGGGTACTCACTTTTGTAATAAACATTTTGAGAGTTTGCTAGTTAAGTATAGGGTGAGACACAGAATAGCCACACCATATCATCCCCAGACTAGTGGGCAAGTGGAAATCTCCAATAGGGAGATAAAGAGAATCCTGGAAAAGACAGTGGGAATTTCTAGGAAGGATTGGGCTAAGAAGCTTGATGATGCACTCTGGGCGTACAGAACTGCGCTCAAAACTCCAATTGGCATGTCACCTTACCAATTGGTGTATGGCAAACCTTGTCATTTGCCAGTGGAGTTAGAACACAAAGCCTTGTGGGCTACAAGGTTTTTAAATTTTGAACCATCAGGAGCTCAAAAGAAGAGAATACTACAGCTGAATGAGCTTGATGAGTTCAGAAGAACTGCATATGAAAGTGCACAGATTTACAAAGAGAAGACTAAGCTGTGGCATGATAGCAAGATCAAGCACAAAGAGTTTTCACCTGGTCAACAAGTATTATTGTACAACTCTCGAATGAGGTTGTTTCCAGGTAAACTTAAATCTCGTTGGTCTGGTCCTTTTGTGGTGACAAATGTATTCCCATATAGTACCATTGAGACCTCTTCTCTTGATGCTGAGAGACCCTTTAAGGTAAATGGGAATCGGCTGAAATTCTACTATGGAGAACCTGTGAATAGGGAGACAATTTCTGTCCCTTTAACTTCACCTGAGTAATCAAGGTTCCAGTCAGGCTCGTGACATTAAACAAGCGCTTACCGGGAGGCACCCCAGTGGAAAGCTCTTAGTTTAGAGGTTAGCTTTCAGTTTTTAATCATATTTATCTTTATTCATTTGAATCATCTTAATATATTTTATTTAAAAAAAAATTGCTAAAGTCCACGCTGATAGCATGGTATTCACGCTAGCAGCATGGATAAAAAAAAAATAGGCAGTGACACCCGCGCTCACAGCGCGGGAATGGCGCTCAGAGCGCCAGAGAAGAAAAAGGGGCAGTGGTGTCCGCGCTTGCAGCGTGAAACCCAAGCTGTGAGCGCGGGAGTCGCGACAGATTTTTAAAAAGGGAAAACCCTATTCTTCCTTCACTTCTCTCTCAACTCCCACCGCCACCACTCACTCCCTTCTCTCCATTCTTCTTCTTCTTCCACCTTACACAACATTCTACCACAACCGCCGCTCACTACCTCCTCACCACCACTTACCTTGTTCGTCCACCATCAACAACCACCTCACTCCACTTCACCATTCATCACCAATTTTTCAAATGGCAGGAGACAAGGGAAAGAGGGCCGCCAAAAAGACTACAGGTGCATCTGGCACAAAAAGGCCAAGAGCCCCTGCTTTGGTCGATTTTGATGGTAACCGGTTTCTAACTCCGGAGGGACAGGACTGGTACCACAACTGGTTTTTAAGGAAAAAGATAATTCAGGAAAGAAGGATTAGCAGTGTTCTGGCGGACGACTGTCCGGTAAGCATCACAATTCAGAGGAAGGGATGGAACAAGCTGGTTCAGTTCCCAAGGGCAAGCTATAGTACAATTTTGCGCGAATTCTGTGCAAATGCTGACAAGGATACAATGGGCAGAACAAGGAAAAGCTGGGTAAGGGGGAGAGAGGTCTCCTTTACAGCTTTCCAGATAGAGAGGTTGCTGAACACCTCCTGGGAAGCCACACAGTCCTATTTCTTTACAAACACATTCAACAGGATGCAGCCTGCTGAAGGAGTGTATAGGGAAGACATGCCTGCTTTGGCTGCAACAATTCGGGAGGGCATTACTCAGCCTCACTCCACCTGGAAATCCAAACAGGGTCAGCCGGATGTACCAGAAAAATTGGATCGGCTGGACCTCAATGAAGAGGCAATTTTCTGGCACTCCTTCATCAATTCCACAATCATAGCTTCCACAAATTTGAGCGATGTCAATGTGGAAAGGGCAGTGCTGCTTTACACTCTGCTAGGGGATTATAATCTGCACATTGGGGCTATTCTGTCTGATAGGATAGTCCATATCATTACCCAAGGGCTACTAGATTTCAGTTTGGCTCACTGCTCACTCATTGAGCAACTTTGCATCCAGGCAGGAGTGGACATACCAGAGGATGAGCCAAGAGATGTGAAAATAAAAAAGGTTCTGACCCAAAACCACTACAATGATATGCAGAAAGAGTATAAGGCAAGCTATCTGGAAAGCATCTGGCGGTGCTGTTCCACCACCTCCCCCAGTCTCATCAACACCTCCATCTGCTGACTCTCAGTTGCTTCAGCAGTTGATGGTTCAAAGAAACTATATGATGAGTATGTTGGAGCGACTGTGCCTGGACAGGGGAATTGACACAGCTGGGTTGATGGCTCAAGTTCCACCCAGTTCACAGGCGGGTCCATCTATGCCTTCCACTGCTGCTGATGATGATGTGCTTGGTGATCTGGAGGCTGATGATGATTTCATGGATGACATTTGAGCTTTACTTTTTCATTGTCACTCACTGCATATTGCTGATTTCTTGAAACAATTAGTTTTACATTTTGAAAATAGTGTTGAAAAAAAAAATTGCTGCAATTTGAATTTGGTTTAGTTTTTCATGATTATTCTGTTTTGGAAATTAACAAGTATCTGTGTATTCCATCTGGCAGAATTAGCTATCATCTAGAATAGTTTGTTGCTGAGGACAACAACATTCTAAATCTGGGAATTGTCGCATAGCATGCTGAATGCGAGATTGATGAATACTGTGGAACTACACCATACACCATGAAAAAGACGTCTTGTTTTGAAAAAAAAGAGAAAGAAGGGAACAACAGCAATTCTCAGGTTTAAATGTGTGTAACAGCCCGTTACGTACCGGTATTGTTAACATTAATTATGATATTAAGCGCAGTTACAATCACAGCAGTTCATTTATAAAAATGAGAGTAAACTTTTTCCGATTATTACGCGAACAGTAAAAGTATAAAAAGCGTAATAATAAAAAGCTGTGACCGTAACTGAAACACTAGCGGAAGACTTTCTTAACTATTTATACACTTTATTTTATTACCTACAAGATACTAAGGGGTTCCCATAAACCCACTTAGCCAATTCCTCAATTTTACGTTTTTACCACTTAACAGGCTTTGCCAATCTGTTTTTCTACAAACACAAAATAAAAATCCAAACTTAAACTCCAGGTTATCTTTTTTCCTTATTCACTTACCTTTCTATCAAGCTATCACACACTCAATTCCGAGCTCATGAGCTCCGGTTATCTCCGTTTGAAGTTGGACAAACAACATTGCCTACCAACTCCGAAACAGCCTAAAACGTCCAAACTTCACGGAATAAACTGCACCTAACCACAAGGACACTGCCTCTCAAACTTTTACACCATAAACTAGACACCTCAAACTTCGATTTGATATATCGTACGATTAATTTGACCAAGTAACGAAGCGGGAATTAATTTCCCAACACAGACCCGAATCTGCCCACTGGTGCTGGCCAGAACAGGGCTGTGCGTGACAACAGCCCCCAAGGGCTGCGCACACCACCAATGAACCTAGGCTTTTGATACAACGTAGGGGACATCTTAAGCTTCAAAATGGCATATGGCACATCCCAATCGAACCACTATGGAGAGAGATACGCTCCTCCAAAGTTCACTAAAAAACTGCCAATTCTACAGAAAATTCGCCAGAGTTTCCTTTGTATTTCCTAAAATCCCCAAATTTGCATAACCTGTTTAACACCACTAATACACCTGAAATCCAGCAAAATCCAATGGGTGGCACACACAAGGTCCAACAACTCCTTGGGGCACTTACAACCCAATCCAATATACACTTAAAACATAAACAGTTTACTTTCAATTTCATGCATAAAACATAATACGGATAGTCATAAATCTATAATAGGCCTAAAGCCCTTCCATCATATTACATACATCCATGGTACATTTACAACACTGGATTACTTTTGCATTTACAACTTTAACTTTAAACTACAATTATTTACATATTACACTTCACTTGCCAAATAAATCCATAAACTAAAATGACATGATAGCTAAACTCTACTCCACTGCTCCACTCGTCATCATGCGGGCTTCTTGCCCGCTGCTCCATATCCACTGGTACATCCTGAAATAATGCCCCGAGACGGGGTGAGATATACGGATATATCTCAGTAACCAAGAGGTTCTGGAGAAAACTCCGCCCAATGGTTCACTTCGATGTATATCAATAGAATAAAAACATCACCACTGTTATAAAACGGGATAAAGCAAGGGATTTAGAGAAAGGGGGAATATATCAGAACAACTACGACATGCGGGATGGTAGCTACCAATACCATGCCATGTCCTCGGCTATACGCCTATGGGTACTACCCCTGGCGTGTTCATAGAACAACCCACCAAGGTACCCCTTCCAACCATATACACCCGAGACAACCTAGTGTGCTCCTATCCGGATAACACACCACGACCCTGGGTCAACTGGAACTCCCTCTCGGAGACCTATCCAGTGGCAGTCCGGAAACACTTGCCCGAAGGCTAAAAATATCTACTGGCCAGAGATTTGGTACATAAGTACCCACTGTGATAATGCACATGCATGCTCATGCTGTTCTACACTACTCATACACATTTCCTACCATTGCCATCAACTAGCAAGGTGGAACACAAAAGGGGAACAAGCCCCAGTACCAAGAGGTTACCTTTCTTTTTATCCGTCCACTGAGCTCCGCAGAACTCCACTTATAGCTTGATTAACAGGGAACGCCTACACAGAGGACAATTCCACACACTTAGAACTTTGAATCCACTCATGAATTTCAACATACCATATGTAAACCACATCACTTACCTCTATCCACTTGATCCAGGACCAAGGGCAATCCACTGTTTCACTGTTCCAAGTCTATGTCCACGTACGGCAACCTGTACAACCATGCACAGCCGTCAGTTTTATTAACAATAACTCAAAACGCGAAAACGTCAAATTCCTCTTCTCTCCCTCTAAGGTTCGGCCATCATAGGGTTATTTTGGGTTTTATTTTTTCTAAATTTTCTTTCTCATTTTATTTAACTTACTTAGGTTACCCAAAGGCTAGTTCAATCGCCGTTTTACGGTTTTACGACTTTTTCGCAACGTTTTGCGAATTATTACACTTTAGGCACATTTTGCCACTTTCAACACTTATCATTTTTACATTGATTCTTCCACATGCCAATCACCACACAACCCATCTAATAACTTTTCCATCACACAACACAACACCAAAGTGTTCTAAAACATCCATTTGCTCAATTGTACATAAATGGCCTAATCTTGGTTAGTCCAAACCAAGGATTTCCACTCAATTCCTATGGCCCACAACTCACATAATCACTTCCTAACATCATATAATCACACTACAATTCACTATACCACACATTAACACAAAACTAAAAAATTCCATTTCATGCATCAATTTTTTTCTAAGTTAAAAATCCATTTTTTCCGCTTAAAATTTTCATTGCATTTCTAGCATTAATACATCATTCTAAGACATTATCATCTAATAGACATTTTCTATTTGAGCTCTCTAACACCACATATCACAAAATCCCTCTTTAGGGTCAATTATCACAACTCAAAATTTAACCAATGAAATGTCGAAATAACTCACCCAATTGAACGGTATAAGGCTCCACCTAAGTATACTCCACCATTGGAGCATTTGAAAGCATCATGATCCCACTTTTTTGCATGAAAAGCGTGGCCTATAAGTGGTAGATCTTCCTCCACACTCAATTTCAAGACTCAATAATGGTACCAATGGGTTCAGGAGGTGTTTTCCATCAAGATTCAACACAAACTTTGTTGAATTTGGTGGATTATAGCTTGACTAATGGAAAGGAAGAAAATTTGCACAAAGGAGAAAGAGGAATGGGCTGGTTGCTGGAGAAAGAAGAAAGAAAACGTGAAATGAAGGAGATGAATAGTGGTTTAGGAATGTTTATTTGACTTAAAGTGGGTACCGGATCCCACGTGATTTAAAACTCACCCGAATTTCCCTCCGGTCATCACTAAAATTCACTATTTAAAAACCTAATGAGAAATTATAATTTTTCATCTTAACAAAATCCTTTAATTTTACTATTTCAGATAAAAATTTGGAGCTTTCCGGTTGTTCGGAAAAACACTGCTTTAAGGTACAGCGCGCTCCGTTGACAAACTTCCACAAATTGACTTAAATCCCTCAAATATTATCAGAAATCATATTTCCTATTTCTATGGACCATTTAAAATCAATATTTGAAACCTAGAGCTCAAAATTCCACTGGCACATTTTACGGTGCAATCTGACTGCGGTATTTTTACCCGCGAAAAACACTATTCACTGATTTTTCTGAAACTTGCCTATCCACTCAATTTTTCATTATGAATCCATTTCCAGGCTTATTTTTATCATCTGAGACCTTCTGCTCAATTTTTATCTTCCTAGGGTTGCGTGTTGGCTAATTACCGTTTTGCACTTTCTTTGTATTTTGGCCTAATCTTTGGGATTTTCACTAATCCATCACTTAATTTCTCACTTAATACTTTAATTACTTAATTTAGAATTGTGAGGTGTTATAATCACCCCACCTTTTAGAATTTTGTCCGCAAAATTACATCTTAACGGTCCCATAACACGGGTGTAATCGAACATCTCATTTCTGCGGTATCCATGATTACTTCGTCCTTTACAAACTTGATAACTTCGGGTATCTGACCCCTTAACTCATTATATCTTTCACTATTTCCTTAAACCACTGTTGCTTTTTCACTCACTGTAGTTCATCATATACTCATTTTACACTTGTCATTTATCGTGCAACGACCTTCAATTCGCAATACTTCAAGCTTTTCACAGCTTACGGTTACACTTTCACCAATTCATCGGTAATAGACGACCACATTACAATTTGTCTGACTCACTTCATCTCATTTTCATCTTCATCTGTCTTTCTGACCCAATGTCGTTCCCAAAAATCTCTAGTTGTTTCGATAATGGACTAACTGTTTTCATGTATCTTCACACTTTCTTTAGCACTTAACTCTTTTCGTTGTCCTCACTGTTTCAACCGTATTCAGACATACTAGTCCTTTCCATTACTGTTACTACTCTTATGATTTAGTTGTTTTCTTAGCTTTCACCGAAGCACATCCTTCCTAGTTTCAAGGGCACTTTGTCGTTTCCTACAGTTCCGACTCACGTTAAATTCTATACTTATATACTTTATTTTTTCCTTGTCACGTGTCTTTACCTCTTCTTAGGTACTTATAATCACATCTTTCCTTTCATTATACAAAATTCACAATTCTCACAATAGTTTATATCTTCGATTAACCGTTTAAGGTTCTTTAACCACAACACCCTCCTGAATCTTTCCATCTATTAATCATATTCATAATTTACTCTCAATGTTACTCTTTTCATTAACTGAACCATCTCAACTTATCCACTCATTCAGCTCAATTCTATACACAGACCTCTCACGGTCTAAACACAACACTCATCAATGACCTCCATATCGAGGACTCATGTTTAATATTTTCACCCACTAACTATTTTCAACTTTCATTCCACTTCGATGTTACCACTTAACCTTATGTTCCACTCATTTATACCACTTTCTCGTAATCATAATCATTTAATCCTGGATGTCAAACTCAAAATACTATTACTTTACAGCTTTACTCACTTCCACTAAACACTTTGGAACGAATCAATTTCGGACCCACTTCACTATTAACTGACGGACTATTCAAAATGCCATATCTTTTCATAAACAAGTCCTATTCGCTAGGAATCCTTGACACTCAATTATCAATTCACTTAAAACTCATTCCATCATTGCTACCACTTCTACAATTTACCACCAGTTGGTATATCAGTCTCTCAGAATATTCAAAATTACCACTAACACTAGTCCATACCTTATTAGTACTTAATCAAAACATCATCAACATTGTGCATTTTCCACACAATTTCCACCATAAGTGGCATATGCGATTACATACAACATTTCTCAATCTACTTTACCAGCAAAACCAAGCTATTCACTTTTTGTAATCAATTACAACTATAGTTCCCACCTATGAATACATGTTCGCACTTGACTCTATTTCAATTTATCTTTTCTTTAGGGCTCACACTTTACTGTTTTAACCTGAAATCTTGATCATCACTAGCCTTCCTAGAAGGACACTTACTCATTCTGTCAACTTTAAATCACTTATCATCCCTTTTTGGTCATAAGACGAGGGTTCCAACTAACTTACTACTTCACTTAGAGAAAAAATTTATTTCATCAAACTTTCTTTACACCCACAATAGTGCTTCACTATCACACTTCGAAGTTCTTGCACACTAAGCCACAACTCTTATATCCAAACCTGACATACTATTGTCCATTTACAAATATATAACCTCGCATCTTGCGTTAACCATATGGAAAAACTCTCCCAATACAGTGGGTAACAACATTCACAGGTTTAACCCCTCGAGCTCTTGCTGTCCTAAGGGCCCCAAATGCCATGACTCACCGATCAGAGAATCCACCCATATGATCCATGCCGTAAAAACGACTTACTACTAGCTGTCCCTATTCTAAGGCATCCCCCCAAATGTTTCTTCTTTGAGCAATTACATAAATTATCTCCACCATACTAACCGTTACACCAATTTGGAATACTTCCTCGTTTCTCATTACTCATATCAAATACTACTAGTCTCCGGGAACTTAACCCGCACCGAGATAGCTATACACTCCTGGCACATAGGCCCCCACTGAGATCTCCCTACTATCAAATCATATTACATGCAACCAGTGAACAGAGAAATTTATACTCATAATACATCTGTATATAAAAGCAAACTGGTACACCGTGCACTCCCGATCACACATGAACCCAGTCCATTTGGTGTCTGTATCACCTCTGTGTATAACATCAAAACTGTTCTGTATTACCACATGGGCTGCCCCCATACTCTTAGTCGTAGTGGTATAATATACACATGTTACATATAAGTTAATTCATCTTACTCTCTTGTGTCATTCTTCTCACTGGTAGTTTACTTTCGTTTCGGTTACTCCTCTGACCTGGTTTATAACATAATCATGGTCATAATAATCCACATTCTCTTCGTAATTTCGTACACATCTTCTAACTCGTAATAGTTCCTTCTGTCTTGTTACCGTTCAGTCCGTAGTCCATTATCTCTTCCTTGCTTATTCTTCTCACAAATTGTTTACTTTTTTACTTTGACTAATCACTTGCCATGGTTCATAACATAATCCCTAATCCATAATTGCTAAATTTTCTCAAAGTTCTGTACACATCTCAATTTCTCAGTATAAGTTTCACATTTCCCATCACACAGGTGTAACAGCCCGTTACGTACCGGTATTGTTAACATTGATTATGATATTAAACGCAGTTACAATCACAGTAATTGGTTAATTAAATTACGGGCAAACTTTTTCTTTTTATCATATTCCTTTTTATAACCATTACCTTTTCCGTAATCAATTAAAACAACACCATAATTGTAAATGCAATACGCGGAAGCATTCAGCTTAACAACACCTCTACTCTTTCTTTTTATTCAACTCATTGAAACCCATCAACTTAGTTTCGTATCTTACCAAGTTCTACCCCTTACATTAGTTACGCGTGGTTTCAAACCACGTACCATGTGGAGTTCTACCCATCAAGTTAAACCCCTTTCTTTTTAGTCCAGAAAAACTCAAATTTTCAAAATTTACACTGTGGTAATCGATTACCAGTGGGTGGTAATCGATTACCACCTGTCAAAAATGAGGCAGTAGCCAATTTTTCACATCCTCTGTTCTGGTAATCGATTACCAACTTTGGGTAATCGATTACCTCACATGGTAATCGATTACCAAAGCTCAGTAATCGATTACCAGTGAAGACAGTAGCCAATTTTCGTCCCCTGTTGCATGGTAATCGATTACCATGCTTGGGTAATCGATTACTATGCAGCAAAAGTGACAGATTACAGCATTTTAAGCCCAAGAAGGGTTGTGTAATCCATCCCTAACATCTTAGTACTCCACACAACACTTAAACATACTCTAATTTAGGCTCTAGGCCCCTCAAACATGCATTTTCATTCAATTATGTATCATATACAAAGTCTTTAACATAATGGCCATTTTACATCCAAATTGGACCATTTTACAACATATTTTCCAAGGCTTCAATTACAATGAATGTGGCAATGGACAAGTCCCATGCTCACTCAAATATACCATAGGTTCCAAAGTTATACATATACATCATATTGAAGAATCTAACATGTAGTCATGAACATACAAGCATGGCATTTTCAACATGCATAAGTTCATGATCTATGACTAAAGCATAAAACATATGCAAAATGTGTCTCAACCCAGTCCTCAACATGCTGTGCCTCCAATATGCACCTCATGCTCCACTCTTCCAGGCTCAACCTAACCTGAAATGATACCCCACAACACGGGGTGAGATATATAAATATATCTCAGTAAACCAAGGGCCCTGGAGGTTTCTCCACCCCATGGCTCACTCAATGTGCAAAAATAACATCATATAATATGCAAGCAATGCAATATCACCCACCAACTGGAGACAACCCAAGAACATCCACTCATGGATTCATGTTCAAGGACTCCATCATATAACTCCCGAGACAATCCTGGCGCCTCTCCCATGGTTGAGAAGACTCCATGGCAATACCCAACCGGAACTCCTCATGAGCCCTATCCGGCGGACGTCCCCGTTTGGATCATCCTGGCGTCGCTCCCAGAGTCGACTCCATGGCACATTCCAACTGGCATTCCGTCACGAAATGATCCAGCGGATGTCCAAACTCCACACACGTCAACTGGCCAGTGACCAAACTATTTTCACAAAATCAAGCAATATGCATACAAGCACACAATCACACAATTTCATAACCACATAATCCAACCACAATCTTCCACTAGGTGTGGTGGAGCACACAAGGGCTAAACCCCAGTTCCAAAGGTTACCTCAACACCGAGCCCATGCTCCAAACGTAAGCTCCAAGCTTACCCGCTTCCAAAGCGTCCAAAAGAGGCAACCTAGATAATCCACAACATGGTTATCAATCCATTTCCAAACCAAACATTAAATCTCAAATAATCATTCATTTTACTTCAATCTCTTTTATAGCTCAAATTACCAATTATATCATGAATCACACATTCTTTCTTCTCATTCCACTATATCACACTATACCATCATCCAATTAAACATCATTTTCAATCATTCAACTTCCACTACATCATTTTTATATCATTTTCCCTCAATTTTCATCATAATTCGGATTCCTCACAAGGTATGCCCCAAGGCTTTTCAATTCATTTTAACACTCATACTAATCATGTAATCACATTATCAACCTATACCAACGGTCCACCATTCAATTATTCAATTACATCACTTACCCATTTTCATGAAATTTCCACAAATTTTTCCTAAGTTAAAAACCTAACTTTTTCACCAAAATTTATCATAGCATTTCTAGCTTTCATGCATCATTCTAAGGCCTTTTCATCTAATAGCATTTTTCCATTTGAGCTCTCTATCATCACACATCTAAGATTAAAGATTCAAAGCATAATTTCTAGATCTACAAAATCAACCACAAAAGTACCACAAATATACTCACCATCTAGTGTAGGAACACCACCAAGGCTCCATCAATCCAAAGGAGATCCAAAAACTCCAAGAACATCATAGGGGTCGGATCTGAGTTTGTCCATTTTCGCCCCAAGGAGATGGTTTCATGGCTTAAGAGTGCCACCAATGGCTTTAGAAGGTTGTTTACAATAGATTTCAACACCAAAATCAAAGGATTTGGTGAAGAATAGAGAAAATGGCAAAGAGATGAAGATGGGTTTCTTTTTGGGTGGGAAATGGGAACTTCACGGGAAGAAGAAAAGAAAAGGGAAGGGGGAGGCGTGGGGGGTTAGTGGGCCAAATGGGTTTTTGGTCCCACGGGTCCCATACGCGATCTAATTTTAATCCCGATAAAAATTATGATTACAATTTCTTAATCTACATATTTTTCCAGTCCATGTCATATTTTTCTTTCCTCAAAATACTGATAAAAATTTCACACTTATCGGTACACTCATACCGCAGTATTTAACACTTAAAACGTCACTATTCATCACTTTTTCACAATTTTGCCTATTCACTCAATTTTCCGTCCTGATTCTATTTCCAGCATTATTTTTGTCATATTAAATCTCTAACTCCATTTTTCATGCCTCGGTTCACGTTTTTGGCAATTTACCATTTTGCCCTTTTTGCCCATTTTGGCCATAATTCTCTGATTTTCACTAATCCATCAATTCTAACTCATTTTCTATCAAACACATTCACATTTAATTTTCCGAGGTGTTATATTCACCCCACCTTTTTAGAATTTTGTCCGCAAAATCAACTATACCAATATGCTAACTTGGGATACAGCCGGAGAATCTCAGTCCCCCGTACCCAAGAAGCTTCATCGAGTGTGCGGACACCAAAATCATTGTTTACATTTTTATCTTTTGGCTTTTCAGCCACATTTCACAATAGTCTTGCCTTTCAAAGGCCCAATGGGAGACCTCAAGTCCTTCCCAATCTCAATCTCAACCGGTGACACCATATGTGAACAACCGGAGCGCACCACACAGTTGTGCACTTTCTATGCTTTACCAAGCCAATTTCTTTCAATTTCTTTCAATTTCTTTTCACAAGTCCGGCTACCTCACACATATAGCCTATAATTTCTCTCAGCAGGTTTTCCTACCTAATTAACATATCCCCTACTATACCTATAGGATCATACCACATCCTGTCCAATCGGTGCCCCACAGGCAACTATTTCCTTCTGACGCAATACAGCCACAATTATCCCTCTTTGAGTTTTATTTCTACGGAGTAACAACTCCCGTCATCAATTGCTCCACATTTCTTATTCCACCTCAAACACTATTATGGAATCTCTCAGCCTTTCAGTGCAACTCACCGGGTAGTAATCTAATTCCCGCTCGCTATGCTTTTATTTTCTGAGGGGCAATTCCTATTTTTGGCATTTAGCCACAACTCATGTATACACACTTTGCTTTTCTCATGTTCTTAACCTATAACATACAATTTCACCTCAACTCTTTACCTTTAACAAGCACCATTTCTGTGCTAAACTTTTAAATCCAACCCTACAGGTTTACCAACTTTCGCCAAAACACCACGGCGGATCACTTTCTCAATACGTTTAACTGGTACTCAATGGACCACACATTACAACTTATACCTTACATCGGTCATTTCAAAACTTTCCATCACGAATCCACTTATGAATTTTATACACTACATCGGCTAATTCAAAGCCTCCATCCATGGATTCACTCATTAATCTTCATACACTAGATCATACTTACAACTTCAATTAATCATATCAAAACTTAACACATAGTTCATCATCGGTTTCTCACATTTAAGGTAACATGCCTAAGATTTCCACTAACAACTTTCTTTAATCACCGTTCCATACTTATTCTATCCATTCCATCTGTATTTCATTCTATGTACCTCACCTTCATTATCATTTCATTCAATACACCTCACCTTCATTATCATTTCATTCAACCAGTATGTATCACTCCAAGGTCACCTATCGTCTCTTCCTCATATCTGTCCCATCATATAGGGATTTTCAAAGTCTATTTATCATGCCACTAGGAACTAAATCCATCCTTGTCATTACTTTCATCATTTCATATTGGCCGTTACACAATCTCTCGGACCATTCAAAGTACCACTAGCACTCTCAATCATATATCTTGGAACCTAGCCAAGAACAACATTAACATTGTGTATTTTCAACACATTACTCACAATAATTTTTGCATCTATACTGCTCCAGTAGTAACTCTACCACCAGGGTAAGGATACCAACCTTTTATTTCACCAAATACATTTCTCTTAACAACTAGTATCACACTTTCTTACTTGACTATATCATCATTAATCACTTCTCAAAATCCTTGGCCACTCAGGCCACCAGCTTAGCTTAGCATCTCACCATCACAAGCCTTTCCAGAAGACTTTGACTCAATCCATCAGTACCAATTCAATTTTCATTCCCTTCACATAGGGTGACAATCCAATAATTCATTTCATAATTTCCATAAAACCACAATTCGTACTACCACACTTGGTATACACTCATGCACATCTCCGAGTGCTCAATTTCATAATTCAAACTACCATCTCATGGCATCTCACACATTCCATAATATTAGGCATATTACTGTTCACTTAAGTCATCCAAAATCACCTCTTGCGTTCCTCACAAGATACAATCCTCTAATGCAATGGGTAAGAACATCCTTAGGTTTAACCCCTCGAGCTCTTGCTGTCCTAAGGGCCCCAGGTGCAATGCCCCACCAATCAGAGAATCTGTCCTTATAATTCACGCAAGAAGAGGTAACATGCCATCGGCTGTACTAACAGTCCCACTAACACAAGGTTCTACCTTACACTATATTACTTATACAACATAGTAATAATCTCCGGGAACATAATCCATACGGAGATGGCCACATATATAAACACATTCACATCAAATCCGTATATAACGGCAAACAAATTCTTATATGGATACATAATGGTATACTAGATATATCCTACTTTTGCACTATGCACTATGACCTTCTAAATATGGTTCTTTCCTCAACAATATACTCATTTAACTTGACTAATCATTAGTCTTAGTCCATAACACAATCATCCTCACATGATTCCATCATCTTTCTCGTATTTTGACACCAAATTTTCATTTCATAACAGTGCCCATGTTCGGTACCGTCTTAATCCATTGCCCATCATGACTTATAGCAGCCATGCTCAACACTTTAGAAGATCCACTTCATTACCATAACATCACTTTTCTCTCAATATTTCACTATGACACCAAGGGTGCCATCATTTAACATTCCATGCATTCTGCGCATCGGGACCACCAGATAAATTCTAGCTTCGAGCAGCGCTCGCCTGGGACTTCCAAGAGCAACACCTCTTAGGATTCAATCCACGAGGGAAACTCAGGACAATATTAATTGTCACATTATTACCAACATGTGTGCCATGGCATAACTTGCACACCGGGACTCCATCATGAATCCCCTACCAAATTGAGCATCCAATGACACTCCAAAGAGACAATCTCTTCCAACATTTCCCATCATAGGGAATTTCACTTACATCATTACTCTTTTACCAAAAATAATTTTTCTTTTTCCACAGAGTTTACTAACTCAAAACAGCACAAATATACATTTAGGCACCCCGGCCTTCACAATACATATATATTACACATTTATATATATTGGCGTTTAGCCATCACAGGATTATTATCCACACAAAGTTAAGCCACATCATTAACCTTTCAATGCTACTCAACACTATAGAAGCATAGTAGTACCATTACTACACCACACTCAGTTATACTTTCTCACCTCACATTTGTCAAGTCCAACCATCATTATATTATTAACCTTTATACTTTCAATCAAATTCATCCGATGCCTTACATGGCAAATTCCTCAACTTCTTATATTTTACTTTTTATACATACGATATCCTCACTTAGATTAAGCCAACATTAACTCATCATGGACTAAAGTCCCAATTTCAACATTGAATCATCCCACACATCATTTCTATAGTTCTTTTAAGTTACTCACCATCCTCAATCCAATTTGAAATTTCATTTTTATTTCTACATCCAAGCATCTTAAGTCATCCAAGTGTACATGCCCTCACCAAGGGTCTTATAACCTTCTAATTTTACCCTAAGGTACCCAATATTGCATATAAGCACTTATATTCAAATTTTCACAATTTCATCGTGGTTCCAATTCCCTACCACATCAAAGATATACCACTAATTCCACATATACTCGATTGTTCTAACTCCCCGTACAATTTGGGAGGACTTACCAACATCATCATCATAATATCAATTCAAATCAATCACACTTACTCACCACAAGACCACATTCAACTATGGTAGCATTCTACCCCAAAATGTTTAAACATCTCATCTCAATTTCATTCTCACTAAGTCCTCAATTATACCAAATTCACTTACTAACATATCCATCCGTGGGGTAGTCAACACTGCACCCACCACCTTAGCCTAAAGACTGGCATTGGTGCTCCAGGGTTGTCACGAAGGCATCTTATACTGACCACACATTGAACACAAAGAAATGGGTTGATCAGGCCCAAACTAAGGAATCACATGTGTAGCAGTCAATAAGAGTCTACGTACAACTATACAGCACTCACCTCAATTACACAATCATCAGAGTTCCCTAAAGAAACTGCTCTGATACCATAAACTGTAACAGCCCGTTACGTACCGGTATTGTTAACATTGATTATGATATTAAGCGCAGTTACAATCACAGTAATTGGTTAATTAAATTACGGGCAAACTTTTTCTTTTTATCATATTCCTTTTTATAACCATTACCTTTTCCGTAATCAATTAAAACAACACCATAATTGTAAATGCAATACGCGGAAGCATTCAGCTTAACAACACCTCTACTCTTTCTTTTTATTCAACTCATTGAAACCCATCAACTTAGTTTCGTATCTTACCAAGTTCTACCCCTTACATTAGTTACGCGTGGTTTCAAACCACGTACCATGTGGAGTTCTACCCATCAAGTTAAACCCCTTTCTTTTTAGTCCAGAAAAACTCAAATTTTCAAAATTTACACTGTGGTAATCGATTACCAGTGGATGGTAATCGATTACCACCTGTCAAAAATGAGGCAGTAGCCAATTTTTGACATCCTCTGTTCTGGTAATCGATTACCCAAGGTTGGTAATCGATTACCAGTGAAGACAGTAGCCAATTTTCGTCCCCTGTTGCATGGTAATCGATTACCATGCTTGGGTAATCGATTACTATGCAGCAAAAGTGACAGATTACAGCATTTTAAGCCCAAGAAGGGTTGTGTAATCCATCCCTAACATCTTAGTACTCCACACAACACTTAAACATACTCTAATTTAGGCTCTAGGCCCCTCAAACATGCATTTTCATTCAATTATGTATCATATAGAAAGTCTTTAACATAATGGCCATTTTACATCCAAATTGGACCATTTTACAACATATTTTCCAAGGCTTCAATTACAATGAATGTGGCAATGGACAAGTCCCATGCTCACTCAAATATACCATAGGTTCCAAAGTTATACATATACATCATATTGAAGAATCTAACATGTAGTCATGAACATACAAGCATGGCATTTTCAACATGCATAAGTTCATGATCTATGACTAAAGCATAAAACATATGCAAAATGTGTCTCAACCCAGTCCTCACACATGCTGTGCCTCCAATATGCACCTCATGCTCCACTCTTCCAGGCTCAACCTAACCTGAAATGATGCCCCACAACACGGGGTGAGATATATAAATATATCTCAGTAAACCAAGGGCCCTGGAGGTTTCTCCACCCCATGGCTCACTCAATGTGCAAAAATAACATCATATAATATGCAAGCAATGCAATATCACCCACCAACTGGAGACAACCCAAGAACATCCACTCATGGATTCATGTTCAAGGACTCCATCATATAACTCCCGAGACAATCCTGGCGCCTCTCCCATGGTTGAGAAGACTCCATGGCAATACCCAACCGGAACTCCTCATGAGCCCTATCCGGCGGACGTCCCCGTTTGGATCATCCTGGCGTCGCTCCCAGAGTCGACTCCATGGCACATTCCAACTGGCATTCCGTCACAAAATGATCCAGCGGATGTCCAAACTCCACACACGTCAACTGGCCAGTGACCAAACAATTTTCACAAAATCAAGCAATATGCATACAAGCACACAATCACACAATGTCATAACCACATAATCCAACCACAACCTTCCACTAGGTGTGGTGGAGCACACAAGGGCTAAACCCCAGTTCCAAAGGTTACCTCAACACCGAGCCCATGCTCCAAACGTAAGCTCCAAGCTTACCCGCTTCCAAAGCGTCCAAAAGAGGCAACCTAGATAATCCACAACATGGTTATCAATCCATTTCCAAACCAAACATTAAATCTCAAATAATCATTCATTTTACTTCAATCTCTTTTATAGCTCAAATTACCAATTATATCATGAATCACACATTCTTTCTTCTCATTCCACTATATCACACTATACCATCATCCAATTAAACATCATTTTCAATCATTCAACTTCCACTACATCATTTTTATATCATTTTCCCTCAATTTTCATCATAATTCGGATTCCTCACAAGGTATGCCCCAAGGCTTTTCAATTCATTTTAACACTCATACTAATCATGTAATCACATTATCAACCTATACCAACGGTCCACCATTCAATTATTCAATTACATCACTTACCCATTTTCATGAAATTTCCACAAATTTTTCCTAAGTTAAAAACCTAACTTTTTCACCAAAATTTATCATAGCATTTCTAGCTTTCATGCATCATTCTAAGGCCTTTTCATCTAATAGCATTTTTCCATTTGAGCTCTCTATCATCACACATCTAAGATTAAAGATTCAAAGCATAATTTCTAGATCTACAAAATCAACCACAAAAGTACCACAAATATACTCACCATCTAGTGTAGGAACACCACCAAGGCTCCATCAATCCAAAAGAGATCCAAAAACTCCAAAAACTCCAAGAACATCATAGGGGTCGGATCTGAGTTTGTCCATTTTCGCCCCAAGGAGATGATTTCATGGCTTCTTAGTGTTACCAATGGATTTAGAATGTTGTTTACAATAGATTTCAACACCAAAATCAAAGGATTTGGTGAATAATAGAGAAAATGGAAAAGAGATGAAGATGGGTTTCTTTTTGGGTGGGAAATGGGAACTTCACGGGAAGAAGAAAAGAAAAGGGAAGGGGGGGAGGCGTGGGGGTTAGTGGGCCAAATGGGTTTTTGGTCCCACGGGTCCCATACGCGATCTAATTTTAATCCCGATAAAAATTATGATTACAATTTCTTAATCTACATATTTTTCCAGTCCATGTCATATTTTTCTTTCCTCAAAATACTGATAAAAATTTCACACTTATCGGTACACTCATACCGCAGTATTTAACACTTAAAAATCACTATTCATCAATTTTTCCCAAATTTGCCTATTCACTCAATTTTCCGCCCTGATTCCATTTCCAGCATTATTTTTGTCATATTACATCTCTAACTCCATTTTTCATGCCTCGGTTCACGTTTTTGGCAATTTACCGTTTTGCCCTTTTTGCCCATTTTGGCCATAATTCTCTGATTTTCACTAATCCTTCAATTCTAACTCATTTTCTATCAAACACATTCACATTTAATTTTCCTAGGTGTTATAACAGGGATCTTCCAATCATTTCCGTCGAATCACAGATAACTACTTCACCTCAATCCTTGCACTGAATTTTATACCTCAGTTCACTAACAAATCTTATCATTTTCATCTTGAATTACACATTAACTCTCTTGCTGACCACAATATTCCACACTCTCTGCACACTTTACACATCAGTTCTTTCATTAACCTCTTACTTTCGCACTTTATTGCCACTTGGTTCCTATACTAATCACTTGATTTCACATTAAGTTTTACCTTCACTCATTCTCTAATCATACCATCTCAACTTATTGTTATGCAACAATAACTCACAACTTATGCCACCGTTCTAGTCCATTGCCCGTCACGGCTCACATAACATATGCTCAATACTGTAGAACAACTCATCAATTTTCCTGATCACTTCCACCCTTGGTGGTTGTAAAATATCCCTTTACCTTGAAATTACCTCTACTCTGTCTGTCCCTCCGTATCAAATACCAATATTTTCATAAGTGCACTACTCTTAGTAGTACTTATACATATACCATAAGATCATAATTTCTTTACAATTCTCATTACTTTCGTACAATGACTGTACATCTCAACCATCTTGTTCCTTTATCACTGATACGCCTGCCAATCTGAGTCGACCTCCACTAACTGCAATAGTGTCTTCATGGTACATAGATCTTGTGTCATCCATGGCAATTCCTTCACTTTTCCTCATACATATTATACATAATAATATACTCATCCTTAGTTCACCTCACTTGTGTTTAGTCAACACTACCTCTTTATGGAATTCACTCCCATATTTCAATATCTCTCACATTATCAATCTATCAGCATCATACTTTCAAGTGGTCAAATCTCGTAGGATTACTCATCGAATATTCTATTTGCTTCTCTGCTTGGACCATCCCAATTCATTCAAGTGCACCGCAGTTGTCCTGGTCTCATAACTGCTAATCAAACATGACGTGTTTAACTCACGCATACGAATATCTGTTCCCTTTTCTCAATAATTCTTCAGGTTCAAAACCTCTCGCCTTGATGAAGTCTATTCACCAAGACGACTTGTACATAACTGTCTTACTATACTACACATATACTTGGAATTTCACCAATCTCATAAGCTCATCTCTGTTATATGTTTATCTTTCATAGTACTGCAAGGTTCGTCTATGCTCATATTGTACATATCATAAATTGTACACCACTGTTACTTATAATACACTTTTCTCTTGACTTTCATCGAAGTCAGATATAATATTTATGTCTGTTCTTTTATGCCTTCTACTATCCATACTTGACTTACTGCCGTCCTCTGTCCATGGAGCAGTTAACACTGCAGCCACAACATCAGGCTAAAGACTCACACTCGGTGCTTCAAGGTTACTACACAGGCTTCTTACGATGACCACAGATGTAACACAAAGGAATGGATTGATCAGATCCACACTAAGGAATTACATATACAGTAATCGATAAGAAGAATCTACATACAACTATGTAGCACACAACACATCTATATATATTATCAGAGTTCCCTAACAAAACTGCTCTGATACCATAAAATGTAACAGCCCGTTACGTACCGGTATTGTTAACATTAATTATGATATTAAGCGCAGTTACAATCACAGCAGTTCATTTATAAAAATGAGAGTAAACTTTTTCCGATTATTACGCGAACAGTAAAAGTATAAAAAGCGTAATAATAAAAAGCTGTGACCGTAACTGAAACACTAGCGGAAGACTTTCTTAACTATTTATACACTTTATTTTATTACATACAAGATACTAAGGGATTCCCATAAACCCACTTAGCCAATTCCTCAATTTTTACGTTTTTACCACTTAACCGAATTTGCTACATTGTTTTTCTACGAACACAAAATAAAATCCAAACTTAAACTCCAGGTTATCTTTTTTCCTTATTCACTTACCTTTCTATCAAGCTATCACACACTCAATTCCGAGCTCGTGAGCTCCGGTTATCGCCATTTGAAGTTGGACAAACAACATTGCCTACCAACTCCGAAACAGCCTAAAACGTCCAAACTTCACGGAATAAACTGCACCTAACCACAAGAACACTGCCTCTCAAACTTTTACACCATAAACTAGACACCTAAAACTTCGATTTGATATATCGTACGATTAATTTGACCAAGTAACGAAGCGGGAATTAATTTCCCAACACAGACCCGAATATGCACACTGGTGCTGGCCAGAACAGGGCTGTGCGTGACAACAGCCCCCAAGGGCTGCGCACACCACCAATGAACCTAGGCTTTTGATACAATGTAGGGGACATCTTAAGCTTCAAAATGGCATATGGCACGTCCCAATCGGACCACTATGGAGAGAGATACGCTCCTCCAAAGTTCACTCAAAAACTGCCAATTCTACAGAAAATTCGCCAGAGTTTCCTTTGTATTTCCTAAAATCCCCAAATTTGCATAACCTGTTTAACACCACTAATACACCTGAAATCCAGCAAAATCCAATGGGTGGCACACACAAGGTCCAACAACGCCTTGGGGCACTTACAACCCAATCCAATATACACTTAAAACATAAACAGTTTACTTTCAATTTCATGCATAAAACATAATACGGATAGTCATAAACCTATAATAGGCCTAAAGCCCTTCCATCATATTACATACATCCATGGTACATTTACAACACTGGATTACTTTTGCATTTACAACTTTAACTTTAAACTACAATTATTTACATATTACACTTCACTTGCCAAATAAATCCATAAACTAAAATGACATGATAACTAAACTCTACTCCACTGCTCCACTCGTCATCATGCGGGCTTCTTGCCCGCTGCTCCATATCCACTGGTACATCCTGAAATAATGCCCCGAGACGGGGTGAGATATACGGATATATCTCAGTAACCAAGAGGTTCTGGAGAAAACTCCGCCCAATGGTTCACTTCGATGTATATCAATAGAATAAAAACAACACCACTGTTATAAAAAGGGATAAAGCAAGGGATTTAGAGAAAGGGGGAATATATCAGAACAACTACGACATGCGGGATGGTAGCTACCAATACCACGCCATGTCCTCGGCTATACGCCTATGGGTACTACCCCTGGCGTGTTCATAGAACAACCCACCAAGGTACCCCTTCCAACCATATACACCCGAGACAACCTAGTGTGCTCCTATCCGGATAACACACCACGACCCTGGGTCAACTGGAACTCCCTCTCGGAGACCTATCCAGTGGCAGTCCGGAAACACTTGCCCGAAGGCTAAAAATATCTACTGGCCAGAGATTTGGTACGTAAGTACCCACTGTGATAATGCACATGCATGCTCATGCTGTTCTACACTACTCATACACATTTCCTACCATTGCCATCAACTAGCAAGGTGGAACACAAAAGGGGAACAAGCCCCAGTACCAAGAGGTTACCTTTCTTTTTATCCGTCCACTGAGCTCCGCAGAACTCCACTTATAGCTTGATTAACAGGGAACGCCTACACAGAGGACAATTCCACACACTTAGAACTTTGAATCCACTCATGAATTTCAACATACCATATGTAAACCACATCACTTACCTCTATCCACTTGATCCAGGACCAAGGGCAATCCACTGTTTCACTGTTCCAAGTCTATGTCCATGTACGACAACCTGTACAACCATGCACAGCCGTCAGTTTCAGTAACAATAACTCAAAACGCGAAAACGTCAAATTCCTCTTCTCTCCCTCTAAGGTTCGGCCATCATAGGGTTATTTTGGGTTTTATTTTTTCTAAATTTTCTTTCTCATTTTATTTAACTTACTTAGGTTACCCAAAGGCTAGTTCAATCGCCGTTTTACGGTTTTACGACTTTTTCGCAACGTTTTGCGAATTATTACACTTTAGGCACATTTTGCCACTTTCAACACTTATCATTTTTACATTGATTCTTCCACATGCCAATCACCACACAACCCATCTAATAACTTTTCCATCACACAACACAACACCAAAGTGTTCTAAAACATCCATTTGCTCAATTGTACATAAATGGCCTAATCTTGGTTAGTCCAAACCAAGGATTTCCACTCAATTCCTATGGCCCACAACTCACATAATCACTTCCTAACATCATATAATCACACTACAATTCACTATACCACACATTAACACAAAACTAAAAAATTCCATTTCATGCATCAATTTTTTTCTAAGTTAAAAATCCATTTTTTCCGCTTAAAATTTTCATTGCATTTCTAGCATTAATACATCATTCTAAGACATTATCATCTAATAGACATTTTCCATTTGAGCTCTCTAACACCACATATCACAAAATCCCTCTTTAGGGTCAATTATCACAACTCAAAATTTAACCAATGAAATGTCGAAATAACTCACCCAATTGAACGGTATAAGGCTCCACCTAAGTATACTCCACCATTGGAGCATTTGAAAGCATCATGATCCCACTTTTTTGCATGAAAAACGTGGCCTATAAGTGGTAGATCTCCCTCCACACTCAATTTCAAGACTCAATAATGGTACCAATGGGTTCAGGAGGTGTTTTCCATCAAGATTCAACACAAACTTTGTTGAATTTGGTGGATTATAGCTTGACTAATGGAAAGGAAGAAAATTTGCACAAAGGAGAAAGAGGAATGGGCTGGTTGCTGGAGAAAGAAGAAAGAAAACGTGAAATGAAAGAGATGAATAGTGGTTTAGGAATGTTTATTTGACTTAAAGTGGGTACCGGATCCCACGTGATTTTAAACTCACCCGAATTTCCCTCCGGTCATCACTAAATATCACTATTTAAAAACCTAATGAGAAATTATAATTTTTCATCTTAACAAAATCCTTTAATTTTACTATTTCAGATAAAAATTTGGAGCTTTCCGGTTGTTCGGAAAAACACTGCTTTAAGGTACAGCGCGCTCCGTTGACAAACTTCCACAAATTGACTTAAATCCCTCAAATATTATCAGAAATCATATTCCCTATTTCTATGGACCATTTAAAATCAATATTTGAAACCTAGAGATCAAAATTCCACTGGCACATTTTACGGTGCAATCTGACTGCGGTATTTTTACCCGCGAAAAACACTATTCACTGATTTTTCTGAAACTTGCCTATCCACTCAATTTTTCATTCTGAATCCATTTCCAGGCTTATTTTTATCATCTGAGACCTTCTGCTCAATTTTTATCTTCCTAGGGTTGCGTGTTGGCTAATTACCGTTTTGCACTTTCTTTGTATTTTGGCCTAATCTTTGGGATTTTCACTAATCCATCACATAATTTCTCACTTAATACCTTAATTACTTAATTTAGAATTGTGAGGTGTTATAATGTGCTTGATTGAATTTTGGATGCATAAACTTCTGGCATGACATTGTATAGGCAATTTCTTTCAACTGGTATGTCTGAATTTTTATGCTTGAATGATTAATAATGCCTAAATGATTCTTTTGGAAGCCTAGTCTGACATCATAGCTAGTGAGTTTTTGTGCTTAAACACTTATTTTATTTTGAGAGATCTCACTGTGATAGCATTCCAGAACTTGCTCAGTTTCTCTAAAGATGCATGCACGGATTGAAATGATTAAGGAAAAATTTATTCTGTTAAGCCATGGCCAAATACTACACCAGATAAGATTTTCCGTTGCTAACCTGCTTGGAGCCGGAACCTTTTTGTTCATCATTCTTGCTTAGCCATATTCAGATTGTCTTACCTTAATTGAGATTGAATCACTGATGCGTTGGAATGAAAACAAAGGGAATGAGGTAAGCTCCACATACAAAAAAAAAATGGAAAAAAATGGAAGAATGTAAAGAAAATGAGGCTGAAAAGGAATTAATTCCCGAAATTATGTGGGAATGTTAGTGGAGTAAAGCAAATAAGTTGAATGTGTTATACCAGTTTTTCAATCTCATTGTTACTTCAGCTACTATCCACAAATTCCTATCCTTTAGCCGGGCCAAGTTATAACCTGTAAAGTTCTTGTGATCAATTGTGCATGTGTTAATGACCCTCATCTTTAGGAACTTGAGAATATGAGCAAGCTTATGGTAATGTTATTGCTGTGATAGATTGAGTGATTGTCATTCCCCCAAACACTTGAGTATTGAGCGTTATATGATTATCTGGGTGAGGGGTGTTCAAACTAGATTCTGATCTTTTCATAAAAGGCATTGTTAAAGTTCTTTGCATTGATTCAAGCATGCTTAGTGTGGTAATCTATTGATTGGCTGTACGATGTTATGTTGGATTAATTGATTGTTTACTGGATTGAGTCTTGTACATTGCTAGGGACAGCAAAGTTTAAATCTGGGATTATTTGATATGCGAACAGCATGTAAGAAATAACAAGACGAAAAGAAGAAGAAAGTGACTCAATCAATGCAAGAAAGGCAGAAAAACTGATTAAAAGTATCCAAAGTCTAAATATCAGGAAAGATGCAGTAAAAGAAGTCAAAAAGGACAAAGAAGAGCTAAAATCCCACGCTCACAGCGTGGGTATGGCGCTCACAGCGTGGGAAGCAAGAATTTGGCAGAAGATCCCGCGCTGAGAGCGCGAGATCCGCGCTATCAGCGCGGGAGAGCAAAACCTGGAAGAACCTCCCATGCTCACAGCGCGGGAGTGGCGCTATCAGCGTGGGAGGCGCGAAAGATAGAGTTCAAAATTTGGCAAATTAGGTCAAAGTCTCTTATAAAAAGAGACTCAACCTTGGAAGGAGAACACACACCAAAGATCCAAAAAGAGACAGATCCGGCTGGAGAAGGAAGGCGTTCTTCGTGTTCGTCGTCCCGTTCTTGTACTTTTCTTCTATTTTTATTTTCAGTTCATGTTGAATTCAGATCAGCGATCATGATGTTGATTGGCTAGATCTATTTTCTGTAGTCAGGGCCATGATCCCTTTGTGAACAATTGGTACAAGGATTGGATCACTATATATGTTGATTTTAATATACTACATCTTTATCTTGTGCGTATTGATATTATTTCTGTTAGATCTGATCAACCTAATAGGGGATGATATTCTGGGGATTAGGGTTCGCAATAAGAATATTGGAATACTGATTCTGAAAGGAGATAAAGATGACGCTTCATGCATGTTCTAGGAATAGACTTGTATGAATTGCAGTCGTGAGATTTATCTACATAATGCTTATTTTCATGCGGGATTACTAAAGGATTAGGGTTCCAATTGAAGTAAAGGGTTAGATCACCAAGGGATTGGGATCTAACTAATTATTTCTAAAGATTATAATTTGTCTGAGTTGTTAATTTCGATAAGTAATGTGAATCAATCCAAAGCAAAATTGGGAGCAATTGGTGAATGTACCCTGGCTACAGTACTCTTCCTCATTTCTTTTACAAAAACATTTCTTTTATTTTCTTATTTTAAGTCTTTCTCATAAAAACCTCAAAACAAGTCTTTACTTTTTAATTAGTTACCATATTGTGGAAACACAAATCGATTCATCTAACTTAAAAGGACTGGTTATCGTAGTAGTTGTTTCACAATCCCTGTGGAGACGATCTTACTTATCACTTTTATTACTTGGAACGATCGGTACACTTGCCGATTACGCAACACCTCCATTCGTGAAGAAAACCCTGACCAAGATTCAGTGGCTTCATTTTGCCATTATGACCGAGAAATGAATGTCTCCATAGTAGGAGATTTTCTGTACCAGACGAGGAGGCTGCCTCAAGAGGACGTCACTGATGTGGTCACAGTGAGGGGAAAGCAAGTGTCATTTTCCCCCACTACCATTAAAGAGGTACTCTACCTCCCCACCATTCCCAACTGTCCATACCAGGAGTACATAGACAGTAAGGGGGTGTCCAGATTCCTGGGGGACCTGAAAGAGACAGTAGCCGTCAGGAACCCCACCTACACCAAAGGTTCCCTCTGCAAAGGAAGCATGAGGGACGAAGCCAGATTCTGGGCATTGTTTGCCAACTTCAATATCACTCCCTCCACTCATGAAGCCTCTGCCAGTTGGGCACTCCAGGTTCAAATTTACTACATCATAAAGAACACTCCATTTGATGCAGTACCCCTCATCTATGATAGCCTGAAGAGGGATGTGAGGAAGACAACTGTCTGTCTCCCCTGCCTCATCATAAAGCTCTGCCTGAGAGCTGGTGTGGAGGCCCACCCGGGTGACATCACAAAGGTGGCATCCATCATTGATGCCAAAACCTGGGACAATCTGAGGAGCACCTACAATGACACAGACCAGCCCATTCCTGAAGACCTCAGATGCACTGTCACCAGTGATGATGAGGATGAGGCTCTTGTGGCCCCTCAAAAGAAAACCATGAAGGCCACTGCTCCAAAATCCTCCACTTCTGCCCACGTTCCGGCAAGAAGAGCTGTCCCTCCTCCCACCAAGGTAAAGAAGGATGCCCCTGTTGCTACTGATAGCAAACAGGGCAAGAAGAACTCCCCTGCCAAAGCTCCCCTAAGAAAGGGGGAACGTTCGAGTCAGAGGCTGAAGAGGGTCATCAGCAGCAAGAGGCCAGAGGGAGCATCCTCTAAAAATTCCATCACCCTCTTTGACAAAAGGGAAGAGAGTGAGGACAATGAGCCTTTGGCAAAAAGGCTGAAGGCTGGGAGAACGTCATCATCTAAACCAGATGCTAAGGAGACGTCCCCAAGCAGTTCAGACACTACATTCTCTGACGTTCCGTCCCCACCATCACCACCTGCTCACTCTTCACCACCTATCACATCACCACCCTCTCCTAGGCAACAACAAGGAGAAGGGAGAACAGAAAAAGAAGCAGCATCTGCTGCAGAAACACCAGTGGTTGAGCAAGAGGCTCAACCACAAAAGAAGAATGACAGAGGAAAAGGGATTCTTTTGGAATCATCTAAGAAAAAGAAAAAGCCAACAATCCCCAGACCAATAAATCTGGGAGGCCTTTTGTCATATCCTGTTATCTGTCCCGACACCTCTAGGGACGAAGATTTTGCCAGGGCTTTGCCAGAAAAAGAAGGGTTGGTAATTCCTCCACTGATGGAGGAACACACTAGAGCAATGCCTTCATCTTCCAGACCTCCAGAAGATGAGCCCAGACCAACACCTGTTATATCTCCTGTTGTTGGCAGCAACCAGCAGAACAAGCAAACTACCTCCTCCCCTGCTACAGCAATCCCCTCCCAACTAGAAAGAAATCATAAATTGGAATTGCTGAGATTTTTGAGATGATGGGGAAGAGGATAGAGAAGTTGCTGCCCGCAAAGCAAGCCGTCCCTCAACCCGATATAACAAGCACCAATGATGAGCTGAAGGCTCTGAGGGACGGATTGGATCAACTCTCCTCTTCCTTCAACACATTTCAGGAACAGCAGAAGAAAGAGAGAGAGCAGCAGCTCAACACCATCAAGATAACCATCCAGGATACCAGTGTTGCATCCTATGAATCAACACTCCAAGCTATCAAGGGAGAAATCAGAAGAGCAGTTGACTCCCTCATACTTTCCAACTCTCTAAGTAACCACACAGTAGAACTCCTACTCAACAAGCTCCTCCTCAAACATTCTGAGGAACGAAAAGAAACCAAAGAAGCCATCAGGGCCTTTGGAACGTATATGGAGAGGAGAATCTATGAGTTGGAAATAAGGCTACTGGATGTTGAAGGACAGATCATTCACTTTCGCACTGGCAAAATAATGATGAGGTCCACCATCAATTACCTTGTTGCAGTAATCAGCGATCTACTGAAAGATGTTGAGAAATGGCTCCTTACGCCTGAAGTCATCAGACTAAGAGATCAGCTCAGAAGGAGGATTACTCCCCTTTCTGGTCTATTCCTGAAAGGAGCAGCCAAAGCTCTAAAGTTATGTTCAGGATGGATTCCTTCATTGTTATTGATATGATCAACCATGTTTTCAAAATTATTTTCTCTGAGATTTCTTCTTCTTCTATGTTAAGTGTGTTCTGGCTCAGGAACAAAGAAGAACTCAAGTATTTCAGTGGAGTGGTGAGAATTTGTTTCAGACTCTTCACTCATAAACCATAAAACAGATAGTGTGTATCAGCAGAATATGTGACAAAAATAATAAAAAGAAATATACACAGTATGTATGTACTTAAAACAATAATAAGGACAAATTTTAGTGTATCTATCCCCGGCAACGGCGCCAAAAACTTGTTGGGTCAAAGATTGTTGGGTGGAAAATATATATGTTGTAGAACGTTCCTCAGTTCATTAAGAGAAAACACAATTGTTCTCTTAGTTTCAACCCAAGTGCGCAAGTGCACGCATCAAGTAATAAATGGGAGTATTAATACCCAGATTATCGTTCCCACGAGGATAGATCTCTAATTAATGCCTTATATTATTTTACAAAGAATGAAAATGAAAAGAAAAGTTAGTGATTGACCTGTTTGGTCAAACGTTCCCTACTATCTTGACAACGTTCCTCAAGAACAGTAGGTGCAATCTGACAGCAAACAGCTCCTCGCGTCGTTATGTATGAAATCTTTCTTCATAAAAGAAAGTATGACCATTTTCATTGGAGTTTTGTAGATACAAGATTGAATAAAGTAAGGAATAATAAAAGTAATAACAATAATTAAGAGACAACAGTATGGATGGTTTTAAAAATAGTAATAACAGAAGGGACAGATCCACCACTCCATTCATAAATAATTACTTTCTCTACTTAAGACTCAACACGTTTGTATTTGTTCCATTTTCTTCATTGCCAACTCTGATTCCTCAGCTCATAGACTAGATGGCTCACAAGTTTCCATATTCTTATGGCTCCTTTGACTCCAACAGGTACTGGGTACAGGACCTTCAAGTGAACGAGGTGGTCCCTTATTCCTAAGGAAACCAGCAGTCTTGTTTCCACAAGACTGCCTTCCCCCTCTGGTTAAGGTGTCTGAAATCCCTTCCTTATGGAAGTTCCTTTCTCAGTATCTGTTCAATTTCCATTGATACACAATGAATATAGCTCACTTAACCAGAGAAACACAAAAGCTGTAATACAAGAGTTTTGAAAATAATTCTTTAAGAACTTTGCAGTTTTTCCATTCCACGGATAGTTTAACCCATGGCTACTAGTTTAAACATAATTATTGCAAACTGAAGTCCCATAGACCCGAGATTCAGTTCAAAGATAACGAATGGAAATGAGAGAAATAACACTTGTATTTAAATGAAACAAATTGATTACAACAAAGTGAAAAGTGGAGAATATGGTTGTTGCTCGTGAGGAGTCTCAAGTGGGTGATACATAATGAAGAAGAAGTGTTGTCACTTAACTAAAGTTAAAACTGTACAACTAAAAATTACAAAATAAACTAAGTGATCTCTTCTTAAGGAATTTGATCATTGTCTTCGTGCTGGAATGTCCTATTTATAGGCAGAAGAGTGAATGGCAAAGTGGGTAATTCCTTTGGAGTTGTTTCCTTGACTGCATGAAAGGGGCGGTGTGGATATTTCTTTGAGGGGCGCAAGTGGCTAGATGGGATAGTTATTGTTGAGATTTGTCTTTCCTTCTGATCTCCCCCATGCCTTGCTTTCCTTTTCAGCCAATAGGAATCGTTTATTCCCTGCTGCGCACATTTCTCTTTGGTTGATTGCTGCCCACTTGTGCTTAATTGGAAATTTCTTTTCAACATTTCTTGAAAAGTGGTCAGAGAGATTGAGTAAGTGAAGCGAGTGTATTTAATGTTCCAAATTCATTCCCCTTTATCTCGTTTTCAAAAGGTTACGTCATCATTCGTTCCCCACTGTATTTTTGTAGAAAAAATATAACACATGTGCTTTTAATGCTAAAGTTGCTCATCAGATGAAGGAACATATGATATTTTGCCATTAAAATGGGCTTAGATGGGAACGAAATTTCGTCCCATCTGGCACTAGCTAATTTAGCCACATTTGAAGCGTAGCTAATTAAATATAGCAAATCATGTTTCACTTTTTTTGTAAATTAGCCACATTCTGGACGTAGCTATATAACCGTAACTATTTTGGCACCAACTGAAATATTTGGCACTTGCTAAAATACTTTGTTGGCTCCACCACTGCCAACGTACTCATATATTTATATATGATATCTCAAATTATCAAAATACATATGAATTCTTAACAACATTCACCAGGTACGACCATAATTTCCTGAATTCAGCTACTTGTATTATCAAGTCATTACATAAACCACCAAAACACAATATCCATTGCACACATAAACAAGCATTACTTTGGCCACTAGCTTTGTCTTGACTAGCTAAAATAAAATCCCAACAGGGTGAGATATGAATTCCAGTAAATTATAAAACTACTAAGTGTACTTTACCATCATTTGGGAACGTGTCCTAGTTGACTATCTTTTTTTAATATATTGTGGAATCGAACACAAATCCTATTACATAACTACCCACACAATCTCTCATAGTAAACAACCATGTAATTGGATTCATAAGAAGGAAACAAATATTATATAAAGTATAACTAGACTTCTAAAGCTACTATATCGTCTTTTAAACCCCGAGTAGGCTACTATATATGCATGTCCCTTAGGGATTGTATGTGGCGAGTATAAGAATCCGCACCGTTAATCAAAGAAGTTAATTAATTAATTAAGAGAAATTAGGAAATAATTCCATAATTGACCCTAATAATTATTATGAGGCTTTAATAATTATAGTTAACCGAATAATAATGCTGAAAGTCATTTTTCTGACAAAAAGTGCAGATACCGGTTCTGCTACTCGTTATAAATGTGTACCGATGAAGTATCCCGAAAAATTATAATAAGTGCATGAATATTCCTAGAATATTATATAGGACTAATAAAACGAGTTTCAGGTCAAAATAATGAGAACTGGTACCAGAACTGATACTGACTATGGAAAAATGCGTACCAGAAAGGAGGTCAATTATACCTTTAAAACTCAGTTTTCTGCATTCTGTCGAAGAAGTATTCGAATACTTTTCGGGTAGTATTCGAATACTTTCTGGAAAAATGCAGTTATCGAATACTTCGCGAGACAACAACGACCTAGTTTAGTAAAATTATGATATATCGAGCTACAGAGCTCTAAATTGGATAAGTTTATTGCTCTTAGTTTATGTTTGAAGTCGTGACCCTATTGCTAGAAATTCAGTTTGTTGTGGGAACTTTGCAAAAATCATAACCGGAGTTATACAACTCCGATTGAGACATAAAATATGTCATTGGAAATCTTGAGATGTCTAGTTTAACATATTAAAATCTTAGAGTACTTGGTAAAGATTTACAATTGCAGTTTTAAAAATGGTAAAGATTATTTGTGATTGGGGGCTTTGGGAGAAGCCTGCAGTACGCTAAACGAAAAAGAAAACATGTTCAATTTGACATGAAATTGTAAGATATGATTATTGATGATGTATTTGCCATTAAACCAGATTGTGACTCGCTGGGTTGTTTGGTTGTTGGTGACCACGTGACACTGAGTTGGTATTAGAGGACTTTACCGATACAGGTAAGCTTTCGTGTCCTCGGTTTAGCCATTGTTTGATTCCACCATACCCCATATGGGGGAATGGTTTAGATGCATGCTATTTTTTCATGCTTTGATGATTGGAATGCTGTTGAACTGTTAATTTTAAGGGCCTTATAATATGTATGTGTTGTTCCACTTTGACTGTAAGCCTGAGTATGTAGCGTCATACAAGATGGTGAGTCTGGGGTGGATGCAAGTGACGTCTTGCACATTGTGTGGGTAATAGACGTATTCCTGCATTTCTTTGGCCAGTGAATTATATTGACACACATGACATGGTTATCTGTGAATTACATTGATTTTGGAGCTTATATATATTGTTTAAACTGTTTTAGAACTTATATTGCACATGTAAGTGAGCTTGGGGTGGAAGATCTTTGAGGACCCGTTGTCTTACTGAGATTTCTTTTTAGAGATCTCACCCCACGTTTGGGGCACCATTTCAAGTTCAGGTAATGTGGGGGTTGAGACCTCTAGCAGCAGGAGGCCGAAGCTTAGCTGATTTATATGCTGTTGTGCTGATTATGTTGGATGCTGGATTATGTCTGTTGCTATTTTGCTGTTAGCTTTATGATTATGTTGTTGCTGTTGAGACTTTGTTGCCTTATTTGGTGAGCATGGAGATTGTCCATGCCGCATTGATTTCACTATGTCTTGTACTAGAGTCATGTTGGAGGAGATGAGGGCTAGTCCTGCTGTTGGCCAGTGTCCTCCGCCACGATCTCCACCGCCACCATCTCCACCGCCACCACCTCCACCTCCACCTAGCCTTCAGGATGAGAGCCTGGGTTATGTTTAGGGCACTGGTCCTCTTACTGGTGTGATGGAACCCCATTTGGAGCCTTTTGAGGATCGTGACGTGATTGACCGCCGGCTTAATGCTTTCCATAAGCATAAGCCACCTTCTTTTGAGGGATCGTATGATCCTATTGTGATGGCTATAGGCACTGGATAAGATCTTTCGGGTTATGCTGTGTACTGAACCGCAAAAGTTGATGTTCACGACGTACATTGTGGAGGGCGATGCCTATGAGTTGTGGACGACTCACGCTTACGAGATGCAGGGTCATGTGATGACATGGCCATTCTTTGAGGATTGCTTCCTTGGGAGATATTATCCTTACGATGCGCAGGAGCGGAAACAAGGAGAGTTTGACCATCTAGTGCAAGGCTCGTTGTCAGTGGACAAGTACTTGGCTAAGTTCAATGAACTGGCTAAGTTGGCACATTTCCGTATCACCATGCCTACTCCGATGTTTTTGGCGGCTAAGTTCCGTATGGGGACTTAATGAGGAGATAGCTTATCACCTTGCTGAAGCGGCTTCGAGAGATTTTGGGACACTGGTACAACAGTGTCGGGACATCGAGGATGTCTGTATCATGAGTAAGGCCGAGGAAGCCACCAGATGACCACCACAGTGAGGCTTGCTATGTGCTCAATAGGTGAGGGATGGAGGCTAGGTTTAGTGTTTAGAAAAGTGAAGTCTTCAACATGAAAACTCCACTAGAGTGTGGCGCAAAAGATGAGGAGAATAGGCTAGGTTTTTTTGAAAACCCTAAGGAGGAAAACCACTGCCCTTTGTGCGCATAAGTGGTTGTTTAGTAGGGAGAGAATGAGAAGATTTTCCTCACTTGAAAATCCCTCAAGTTGTGCGCATAAGGAGGATTTGTTGCAATTCAAAATTACCAACAACTTTCACTTTGAATCCTTAAGAGATTAGGTCCTTATCCTTTCATGATTCTGACCTAATAGTCATCATATGACCACTCACTTATGCTCCCCACTCTGTCCCATATTGAGTCCAGATACGTTGAGTAGTTGCATTCAAATTTTAACCAACTAACTCACTGATTCTTTCAACCAACCAAACCAGAATTGGAGCACATTTAGTTGACAAGATGACACTCATCACCAACCAAAGTTGCGCACCCCTCCCTCATTGGATGAGATCAAATATCTTCTCTTGATGCAGGGGATTTGTTCCAACAAGATCTCATTTTATCCTTTTGTTATGAAACAACTTTTCATAGCCAATTCAAATTCGAATTCAAACACTTGAATTCAAATGTTCAAACATTTAAATTCAAGATTCAAATTCAAATTTCAAATTTCAAATTCAAAATTTAAATTTCAAAATCCAAATTCAAAATTCAAATCTCAAATTTCAAAATTCAAATTTCAAATTCAAAATTCAAATTTCAAAATTCAAATTCCAAATTCAAATTTCAAAATTCAAATTTCAAATTCAAATTTCAAATTCAAATTTCAAATTCAAAATTCAAATTTTAAATGTTTGATAATTAATTTAACTAATTAAATTAATTAGTAATGTCTTGGACCATCCAAGCCCATTACTATGATCCATGCGCCCTCTTCCCGTCAGGTGGGCTTCCAAACAGCTTCTTGGGCTAACAACTATTATTAGGCCCAATACCTTTAAAGCTAGTATATCATGACTACAAGGTGTTAGTGTGTGACCCATTAGGTCCAACTTATCCTCTGACATAAATGGGCTCGGGCCCAACAACCCACAACCCGATTAATGACAACACAGAGCACTAGCAATGCTTTATTGCCCTAAAGCTAGTCTGATTAATGACTTGATCATCATATTACACATATTTGGTTACCATATTTATTTCCCTTCATCTCGGTTATCTTCCCATTAACCTAGGGTAAGGAAATGTATCAACCCCTGCGGTTTAGGGTAAGCTTTATTCGAAATAGAGAATCTTCAATTTACTGACTCTAAAGGCAGATCATCTCATTATCTCTTTTACTATGCATAGATTCCTGAGTCCCTGTAAATGTCATCCGGATTTCTCCGATTTATAGATAAACTAATCTCTCATAGAGATTTAATGAATTCCTTCAGCTTATCACCCTAGCCCTGTGCTCTTTCAGGACACGCCCAACAGTATACCTATGAGTCTCCATGTTTCAGGCAGACGAGGCATACAATCAAAGCATGCCTTCTAGAACATAGTCTAGGTAATAACTTCTGGTCTAAGGAAAGACATGCCTAAATATAAAGAGATTACTCTAATGACACTATCTGTGAGATTTCCTCATAGAGTCTCTTTTTGGGTCTGTTCAGTGCGAGCTATACTCTTATAGGTCCACCCACGACTTTAGCTAAAATATCTCCATATCTGTAGCTCATGAGGTCTTTTCCTTGTATCCATATACAAGTAGATAAGTCGTGCTAGTCTTATCCGAGATCACTGATCCCCAATCTCAGTGTCTCTAGACTAGGAACATAAAATTAGGAATAAATGTGTGATATCCTTGAATCCTCATGATCGTGATCTCATCACAGATACTCAAGAGATACCTGTTCTATTCCAAGGGGTTTATCCAGTTTGTTCATATAATATTAACAATAATATCGAGACATAATATGGAACTGGATAAAGATTGCTTTTATTCATTTGCGACAAATAGTTCTACATCTAGTGTCCTTTATTTAGTCAAAAGATTGTCTCTAGGACACCCATATACTAACACTCATTGGTTGAAAAAGAAAGCAAGGCATGGGACATTCTGCAAACTACGGCTAATCATCACTCAACCCTGCAATCTGCAACAGTCTTCACAATCAGCTGCCATCGACCCATCCCCTCATACAAGCAACCAGCTCCAAAGGAATTATAACCTTGCCACTCCTCTTCCAGCTATAAATAGGACAACCTTCACACAAAAACATCATCGACTCCTGGAGGGTTTGAAGTCCGAAAGGAAGAGATCACCTAGTAATAATAGTAGTTAGTAAATTAGTAGTATTTTAAGAGTTGTAATTGTAGTTAAGTGACAACCCATCTTCTTTCTCTGTAACAACCATTAAGACTCCTCACGAGCAACAACCCATCTTCTCGATTTTCTGTTTCTTTTGTAACTATCTTTCAAATTAATATAAGTTTTTTTCTCTTCATTCTATTCTTTATCTCTTAACTGAATCTCGGGTCTATGTGATCTCAGTTGAGAATAATTATGTTTAAACTATCAGCCATGAGCTGAACTATCTGTGGAACGGGTAAACTATGAAACTCTTAAAGAACTATTTTCAAAACTCTTGACCAAAGCTTTTTGTATTTCTTTGGCTAAGTAAGTTATATTCATTGTGCGCCAATGGAAATTGGGTACATACTGAGAAAGGATCTTCCATAAGGAAGGGATTTCAGACAGCTTAGCCATTGGGGGAAGGTAGATGTCATGGCAAAAATGCTACTGCTCACCTTAGGAATAAGGGGCCAACTCATCCACTTTAAGGTTCTGAACTAAGTACCCGTTAGAGTCAAGGGAGCCATAGGAATATGGAAACTTGTGAGCCATCTAGACCATGAGTTGAGGAATCAGAGTTGGCAGGCAAAGAAACTGGGACAAAGCCAAAAAGTGTTAAGTCTTCAGCAGAGAAAACAGCCTCTTTAATAGGGAAGCAGTGAATCTGTTCCTTCTGTTAAACTGTTTTAAACCACCACCTTGTTGTCTCTTGATTATAATTACTTCTGTTTTTAGTAGTTTTACTTTAATAAATATTATACTTAACAAACTCCACATGATTATTATCTCACCTTCTTCTCAATAGGAAGGATAACATACATAATGCAGCGAGCAATTGTTTGCCACCAGATTGAACCTACTGTTCCTGAGGAAAGTTATCAAGACAGTAGGGAACGTCTGACCAAACAGTTCATTTACTAACTTTTCTTCTCATTTTCACTTTTATCAAAATAGTGTAAGACAATCATTCGAATCTTATCCTCGTGAGAACGATAATTTGGGCACTAATGCTCCCTTTATTACTTGATTTGTGCACTTGCGCACTTGGGTTGGAACTGAGGAACGAATCTATGTTCTGCAAGAATAGAGGAACGTTCCCCAGCTAAACTTATATTTTCCACCATCAGCAAACCACCCAACAGTTAGTTTAACTAATTCAGCTCTTCGTTTAACCCTGAAATTTTGTATTCTTCACCTAGATATTTTTCTAGGAATTATCATATTTTTACATTAATTTTTTGAGACACTTTGCCGGTACGCACTTTCTACTGCGAAATAGCCGATATTAGTTCTGAAATCACCGCTTACTATTTTCCTCTCAAATTTGATATTCTTGACCTAAATATTTTTCTAGGAATATTCATATTTTTATTTTTATTTTTTGAGTTACCTTCTCGTCGGTATCTGTAACAGCCCATTGTACACCGGTATTGTTAACATTAATTATGATATTAAGCGCAGTTACAATCACAACAATTCATTTATAAAAATACGAATAAACTTTTTCCGATTATTACGCGAGTAGTTGAAAACATAAAAAGCGTAATAATTAAAAACTGTGATCGTAACTGTAAACTCTTGCGGAATACTTATCTATACTATTTTAATAGTTTACTTTAATTATAATAACACACTAAGGGGTTCCCATAATCCCACTTAGCCAATTTCACACTTTTGCGTTTTCTACACATCTGAACAGGGTTCGGTCTCTAAATTACTGCGGACGCACAGTAAAAATTCAGTTCCTCATATCTTGCTATCTTTCTTTATTACTTAATTACCTTTCTATAAAGCTATCACATGCTTGGTTCCGAGCTCATTTGCTCCGGTTATCGCCGTTTGAAGTTGGACAAGCAAAACTGCCAACCAACCCCGAAATAGCTCAAAACGTCCCTCACTCCTTGAATTTCTGCACCTAATCCACTCATCCATTTGCTCTCAAATTTGTATAACATAAACTAGACACCTCAATCTTCGCTTTGATATGTCATACACTTAATTTGACCAAGAAATGAAGCGGGAATAATTTTCCCAAAACGGTCCAGAACAGTCCCGAAGTACAGGGCCAAAAGAGGGAAGCAGCTTCCCTGGCCTGCACAGGGCTGCGCACCACTCTAAAAATCCCAAGATTTTGACACAATGTAGGGTACATCACAAGCTTCAAAATGGCGTATAGCACATCCCTGTCATACCTCTTTGGAGGGAGATATGCTCTCCCGAAGTTCACCTAAAACCTGCCAATTCTACAGAAATTTCGCCAGAGTTTCCTTTGTTTTTCCTAAAATCCCCAAATTTTCATAAGCACAATCTAACCTCAAATGTACCTAATAATCCAATGCGTGGCACACACAAGGACCAGCAATGTCTTGGGGCTCTTACAACCCAATACAATTCATATTTATTTTACAACACAACTTACTTAAAATTCTTAAATGGTTTCAATCACCAACTTCAATTTCATGCATAATTTCATCATACAAATAATCATAATCTTAAAATAGGCCTAAAGCCCTTCCATCATAATGGTTCATGCATCAAAGGTACAATTACAATACTTACTTACAATTTACAACTTACAACTTCACTTTAAATTACAATCCTCCAAATATTACAACTTTAAATACAAAAGATACATAAACTCAAATGGCATAAACTACTAGACTTAGGCAAAATGACATGAACAAATATGCTAATGAAACTCATACTACATACATATCAGATGTTCATGCCCTAAGTCTATCCTAGACCAAATGGCCACCAAAATGCAAAATACATGACTGCACCACTAATATCCTCATGCGGGCTTCTTGCCCGCTGCTCCACTGCCACTGCTACCTCCTGAAATAAAGTCCCCAAGACGGGGTGAGATATACGAATATATCTCAGTAACCCAGAGGTTCTAGAGAAAACTCCGCCCAATGGTTCACTTCGATGCATATAAATACTGTAAAACAACATTACTTAAAATGGGATAAAGCAAGGGATTTAGAGAAAAGGGGAAATATCATAATACAAACTACGACGAAGCGGGCTGGTAGCTACCATACCACACAACGTCCTCGGCATATAAGCCTACGGGTATCATCCAAGGTGTGTTCCTAGAACCACAACCAAGGTACCCCTCCCATCCATATACACCCAAAACTTCCTAGTGTGCTCCTATCCGGATTACACACCACGACCCTGGGTCAACTGGAACTCCCTCTCGGAGACCTATCCAATGGAAGTCCGGAACTTTCCCAAAGGCTAACTATCTACTGGCTAGTGATCCGGTACATAAGTACCCTCATAATGCTACATCCATGATCATGTTGTTCTACACTATTCATACACACTTCCTACCATCACCCTCAACGGGTGTGGTGGAACACACAAGGGGAACAAGCCCCAGTACCAAGAGGTTACCTGTAAAGAGCTCAATTCCACGCTTACTTGAATTTCACGTGTTTAATCCAATGCTTCTAAACTTGTTCTTCAACCTACGGACCATTAAATTAAAATTAATACCAATTCATGCCACCACACAAGTCAAAGATAATTACTCCTATGTTTATTTTTCAAAACTTAATACACAGTAACACATTGTTCATAACTACAAGTTTCCAACTAACAATTTGTATAACATATACTTGAATTGATTTGCTAAATATAATTAAACACTTGTGTGAATTTACTTTTATTCACCCTAATACATACTAAAATAACTTGATTCATCACTAGTACAATAATAAATCTAACATATACCAAATTTCATCAAGAGGTCAAATATTGTTACTAAACATGGACTATGAGGACTTCTTAGATTTTATACCAATCAATTCTATTCATGTATCTTTAAACACTTGATAAACAACTTTATTTAACATGTTTAACATACAAACCATTTTCACTTACATTAAATCCTTCACATAGCCGAATTGAACTACAAGGTGGTTAAATGAAAACCCCTTAAATTTTCCTTACACTAGCACTTTCATCAATTCATATACTAACTCTAACTTCTCTTAAACATTTAATCAAACACTTAACATACACATTTCAGCACCCACAGAACGCCCCTTCCTAGGTGATTTTAGGTATTCCCTTTTCAGATTTTTAACCAAATAACCCATTGATTCATCATCAAACCATCAATATCAACTTAAACATCAACTAAGAACACATAAACTCATCATCAATCTAATGAAAGCTCACCATGGTTAGCCCCCAATTTCATAACCCTAACAATAAGTCCATGAAAGTTAACCAGGGAAAGGTAGCTAGTTACCTTAAAATTCTTCTAGAAGACTAATACTCCACTTTCTCTTCAAAAGAACTTGAAAATGCATCATTTCTCATGTAGGGTAGCACCTGATGCGCATGGAGAAGAGAATAAAAGGTCCATCATATGACCCCTTCAAGTAGGAAAAGAATGAGGTTTTAATCACCACCCACAAAAGGATCTGTTCTCCTACAAAAGCAAGATAGTTTAGACAAGGAGGCCAAATTCTTGCACCTCACCTCCTACCCAAACCTGTCGCGCTTACAGGGGAGAAAGGGTGCAATTTTTTTTGTTCTTTTCTATTTTAAGTGAAGACCAACTAAGTGATACCCTTTTTTTCTTTTTTTATTGACTCCTCCCATCTAAAGTTGCCTTGCCCTTACTGTAACATCCCCCGTAAGAAAGAAAAATATATTGCTATGAGGCTTGTGGTCATTATGTTAAATTTGAGTATGTGCATTGCTTGCTTGGATTTCTAGTTACATTGTATTTGTATGAATTAATATTGCGTTAGGGAATTATTAAATTAAAATATTAGGTGAGAATTTGTTTTGGGCTGGTCATAATAGACCATAGAGATGTAGAGCTTGGACTTAAGCATATGGGCTAGTATTTTTCTTACGCTCTAGGTTGTGTGGGCCGAAGTCTTGGGGCCTTAGGATGGTATCCATGGGTCAGCCCAATCCTCTTGCAACTTACCCTAATTCCACACTAATGATCCTCCAAGTCAGCCCCCATTGTGAGTCACCTCTTCATGCCAAGCATCACCCTCTTGTGTGCGCATAGGGCTTCAAAAAAATCTGATCCCTGCTGCACATATCAAAGTGAGTCAGACCTGCCCCTCCTTTCCATGTCACATGCGCATTTAGAGTGTAAAAAGGGGAGCTGATTGCTTGCTGCAATCTCCTATCCATTCAGCTTTATCTTAAAACATCTGCAGCTTTAAGGCATGCACCCAATAAGGGGTCTGAAGTCAGTTTGCATGTCACTCCTTTGGGCAGAAATTCTGCCACCAATTGTTTCTTCTTGAGCGCCTAAGAGAGAGGGAAATACAAGGTGCACCATTCCTTCATTCTGCCCTATTTTATGAGCTTAGTAGTGAGGTCTCAAGCTGGGAATTTAACAAGTTCTCCTCCCCTATTCCCTTGTGTAGCCGTAAGTGCTGGATCACCTAGAAGAATCTGATCTCCTCCCTCACATTAAAAACCGTGGACTCCTCAAGAGCTACCATTAATATCAAACCTTCACCTCCTTTCCCTTACTCAGCCAAAGCTTCATCCTTGGAGGTCTGAACACAAGCACTATCTCCCTTCCCTCTTGTGCGCACACTCATCGTTGAAGAGCTGAGCTTGCTGCTCCTTTGTTCTGTTCGGCTTCCTTGTGTATTGCCAAGAGGTAGGCACAAAAATCTCTCTTCTTCTCCCTCTGTTAAACCAAGAAGCCTGCTTAGGAAGTAGTATTCTTAGCTATTGTATATTCTAGATTCTGCCATGTATGTCTTTGGATCATAGTGAAAGCACAATGAAAAATAAACTTGGTAATGATATAAAGTTAAATGGTGGGGCTGTTGATGATAGCTTGGTGTTCCTCAAAACTTTTATGAAGCAAAATAATTTGGACAGCATGCCTGGGTCCCTTGTAGCGCACTATACAGGGATTAGTGGAGTTTTGAAATAAGTTATTCATGATGTTTGGTCTTGATAAAATCAATTATGACTTAGTAAATTTTATTGTGAATTAAGTCTTATTTAAATTAAAATGCATAATGGGTTTAGGTCCTCCTTCACGCCCCTCTAGTCTTGTTGGGCTATAAATCTGAATGTATTGTCATGAGCCCTATATGTTAAAACCAATTCTGTTTTAGTAAGCCTTGATGTGCTATATGTCCATTTTTAATTAGCTAGACAGCATGCTACTTAGGCCCTCTTTTGCGCACCTTATGAGTAGAGAAGTAGGGATTTGTGAATAAAATCTTGAGTAACTTTTGTGCCTAAAACTGATTCTGCCATGTCTAGGAACCTTAAGAAAACCACGTTATTTAACGTTAGATAAGAGTAATTGAAGTCAGAATATTTTTGGGAAGGGGCTCTAATGGCCGAATGGGTACAGAAGCTTTTTAAGCAAGGAAAACTTGTCGGTAGCATTATGGGAATAGCTGCAACGTTTCTGATTGGATTGCACTTGTATATATATTTAGGTGCGCATATTTTTGGTGAGACTTTGGATCATTTTAGCTGCTGCCCGTTAATATACTTGTGACGATTGAGGTAAGTGTGTGGTGACACTACCTTCTTGCTTGCTAGTTGGATGATATAAGACGCACACTTATATCTGAGAATATGTCACCACACTTTATTCACTTTTCAATAATGATCCGTCACCACACAGTGGTCAGTCTTTATACAAAACGATTCATTACAACAATTGTAACTAACTACTCAAACATGTTACAATTGTAATTAACTACTACATTCAGTTATACTTGTAACTAACTTCATTATTACAAGTATCACTACACCCTCCTATACAACTATTTCCCAGTCACTGTACATGATCAATAGCCCAAGAAGGAAAGCCTCTAACTCTCTTGGGCCTACTATAACACCTCGTAAGATTAAATGTGAATTTATTTGATAAAATATGAGTTAGAATTGATGGATTAGTGAAAATCAGAGAATTATGGCCAAAATGGGCAAAAAGGGCAAAATGGTAATTTGCCAAAAACGTAAACCGAGGCATGAAAAATGGAGTTAGAGATTTAGTATGACAAAAATAATGCTGAAAATGGAATCAGGGCGGAAAATTGAGTGAGTAGGCAAAATTGTGAAAAAGTGATGAATAGTGACTTTTTAAGTGAAAGATACTGTGGTACGAGTGTACCGATAAGTGTGAAATTTTTATGAGTATTTTGAGGAAAGAAAAATATGACATGGACTGGAAAAATGTGTAGATTAAGAATTTGTGATCATAATTTTTATCGGGATTAAAGTTAGATCGCGTGTGGGACCCGTGTGACTGAAGTCACTTAGCTCCCCACTCTTTTCCCCACGCCCTCTCTCCTCCTTTTCTTCTTCCTCACCCGTGAGCCCCTCCATTTGCAAAAGAACATGGCCATTTCTCTCATTTCTCACCATTTCCTCATTTCTTCACCAAATCTCTTGATTTTGGTGTTGAAATCTATTGTAAACAACCTTCTAAAGCCATTGGTGGTACTCTTAAGCCATGAAACCACCTCCTTTGTGCGTTTATGGGCATGGACAGATCCGAACCATGTTGTGTTTTTGGAGTTTTTGGAGCTTTTGGTCTTCCTTTGGATTGGTGGAGCCTTGGTGGTGTTCATACACTTGATGGTGAGTATATTTGTGGTGCCTTTGTGGTTGATTTTGTAGATCTAGAAATTATGCTTTGAATCTTTAATCTTAGATGTGTGATGATAGAGAGCCCAAATGGAAAAATGCTATTAGATGAAAATGCCTTAGAATGATGCTTGTAAGCTAGAAATGCTATGATAAATTTTGGTGAAAAAGTTGGATTTTTAACTTAGGAAAATTTGTGGAGATTTCATGAAAAATTGGTATGTGACGTAATTGAATAATTGAATGATGGACCATTGGTATAGAGTGATAATATGATTATATGATTAGTGTGTGTGTTAAAATGGAATTGAAAACCTTGTAGAACCAACCATTGAAGAATTCGAACCATAGAGGGGTGTGGAGGAAAAATGATGTAAAGGTTGTGAAATTGATGTGGAATGATGTAAAAGTGGTGTTTAATTGGATGGTAGATTAGTATGTTGTTGTGGAATTGGAAAAATGTAAAGTGTATGATTACTTTAAAATTAAATGATTGATTTGGAAATGGTTTGATAATCATGTTGTGGATTATCTAGGTTGCCTCTTTTGGACGCTTTGGAAGCGGGTAAGCTTGGAGCTTACGTATGGAGCATGGACTCGGTGTTGAGGTAACCTTTGGAACTGGGGTTTAGCCCTTGTGTGCTCCACCACACCTAGTGGATGGTTGTGGTTGGATTATGTGTTTATGGCATTGTGTGATTATGTGCTTGTATGCATATTGCTTGGATTGTATGAAAAATTGTTTGGTCACTGGCCAGTTGACGTGTGTTGGGTTTGGACATCCGCTGGATCATTTCGTGACGGAGTGCCAGTTGGGTATGCCATGGGGTCGACTCTGGGAGCGACACCAGGATGAGCCAAACGTGGGACATCTGCCGGATAGGTCTCTTGAGGAGTTCCGGTTGGGTTGGCCATGGAGTTTTCTCAACCATGGGAGAGGCTCTAGGATTGTCTCGGGAGTTTTATGATGGAGTCCTTGAACATAAATCCATGCGTGGATGTTCTCGGGTTGTCTCCAGTTGGTTGATGATATTGTGTTGCATGCATATTATATGATGTTATATTTGCACATTGAGTGAGCCATGGGGTGGAGAAGCCTCCAGGGCCCTTGGTTTACTGAGATATATTTATATATCTCACCCCGTGTTTTGGGGCATCATTTCAGGTCAGGTTGAGCCTGGAAGAGTGGAGCATGAGGTGCATATTGGAGGCACCATGTGATGAGCATTGGATTGGGATACACCTTGCATATGCTTTATGCTTTAGACTTAGATCATGAACTTGTGCATGTTGAAAATTCCATGCCTTTGTATGTTCATGACTACATGTTAAATCCTTTAAAATTGATGTATAAGTATGCTTTTAGAATCTATTATATATTTGAGTGAGCATGGGACTTGTCCATTGCCACCTTTCTTGTATTTGAAACCTTGGTTCTTATGTTGTAAAATGGTCCAATTTGGATGTAAAATGGCCATAAACTCCAAGACTTTGTAAATGATGTATTCTTGTATGAAAATGCATGTTGGAAGGGCCTAGTGCCTACGTTAGAGTATGTTTAAGTGTTGTGTGGAGTACTAAGGTGTTAGGGATGGATTACACAACCCCTTTTGGGCTGAAAATGTTGTAATCTGTCACTTTTGCTGCATAGTAATCGATTACCCAAGCATGGTAATCGATTACCATGCAACAGGGGACGAAATTTGGCTACTGTCTTCACTGGTAATCGATTACTGAGGCTTGGTAATCTATTACCATGTGAGGTAATCGATTACCCAAGGTTGGTAATCGATTACCAGAACAGAGGAGGTAAATTTTTAGCTACTGCCTCATTTTTGACAGGTGGTAATCGATTACCACCCACTGGTAATCGATTACCACAGTGCAATTTTTGAAAATTCAGGTTTTTCTAGACTTAATGAAAGGGGCTTAACTTGATGGGTAGAACACCAAATGGTGCGTGGTTTGAAACCACGCGTAACTAATGTAAAGGGGTAGAACATGGTAAGATATGAAAGTAATTTGATGAGTTTAAATGAGTTGAATAAAAAGAAAGATTAGTGATGTTGGTATACTGTATGCTTCCGCGAATTGCATTTACAATTATAGTGTTGTTTTAATTGATTACGGAAAAGGTTGTTGTTTATGAAAAGGAATATGATAAAAGAAAAAAAAGTTGCCCGTAATTTAATTAACCTGATTACTGTGATTGTAACTGCGCTTAATATCATAATCAATGTTAACAATACCGGTACGTAACGGGCTGTTACATTTTATTGTATCAGAGCAGTTTCATTAGGGAACTCTGATGATTGTGTAATTGAGGTGAGTGCTGTATAGTTGTACGTAGACTCTTATTGACTGCTACACATGTGATTCCTTAGTTTAGGCCTGATCAACCCATTTCTTCGTGTTCAATGTGTGGTTAGTATAAGATGCCTTCGTGACAACCCTGGAGCACCAATGCCAGTCTTTAGGCTGAGGTTGTGGGTGCAGTGTTGACTGCTCCACGGATGGATATATTAGTAAGTAAAATTGGTGTCATTGAGGACTTAGTAAGAATAAATTGTGATACTGTAATTGAGGACTGAGTGAGAATAAATTGTGATAAGATGTATAACCATTTTGGGTAGAATGCTACCATAGTTGAATGTGGTCTTACGGTGAGTAAGTACGATTGATTTGAATTGATATTATGATGATGATGTTGGTAAGTCTTCCCAAATTGTACGGGAGTTAGAACAATTGGGTATATGTGGGAATTAGTGGTATATCTCTGACATGGTAGGGGATTGGAACCCCGATAAATTCGTGAAAATTTGAGTATGAGTGCTTGTATGTAATATTGGATACCTTAGGGTAAAATAATAAGGTTATAAGACCCTTGATGAGGGCATACACTTGGATGACTTAAGATGCTTGGATGTAAAAAAGAAAAAAAAAATAAATTGAACTTTCAAATTTTGGATTGAGGATTGTGAGTAACTTAAAAGAACTATGGAAATGATGTGTCGGATAATTCAATGTTTAAAAATGGGACTTTAGTCCATGATGATTTAGTGATTGGCTGAATGTAAGTGAGGATATCATATGAATAGAAAGTAAAATATAAGAAGTTGAGGAAATTGCCATGTAAGGCATTGGATGAATTGGATTGAAAGTATGAGAGTCCATAAGTTCTGGATGGTTGGACTTAACAAATGTGAGGTGAGAAAATATAACTGAGTGTGGTGTATTAATGGTACTAATATGCTTCCATAATGTGGTGTAGCATTGAAGTTTTGATGACGTGGCTTAATTATATGTGGATAATAATCCTGTGATGGCTAAGTGCCCGTATATATATATATATATATATATGTATATATGTGTATGTTTTGTGAAGGCCGGGGTGCCTAAATGTATATTGTGTTGTTTTGAGTTAGTAAACTCTTTGGTAAAAGAAAAATTTTTGGTATGAGAACAATGGTGTAAGTGAAATTCCCTATGATGGGAAATGTTTGAAGAGATTGTCTCTTTGGAGTGTCATTGGACGCTCAGTTTGGTATGGGATTCATGATGGAGTCCCGGTGTGCAAGTTATACCACGGCACACATGTTGTTAATAATGTGAAAATTAAGATTGTCCTGGGTTTCCCTTGTGGATTGAATCCTAAGAGGTGTTGCTCTTGGAAGTCCCAGGCGAGCACCGCTCGAAATTGAAATGTATCTGGTGGTCCTGATGCGCTGAATGCATGGACTAGTATGGAAGGGCACTCTTGGTGTCATAGTGAAATAGTGAGAGAAAAGTGATGTCAGTTTAAGGAAGTGGATCTTCCACAGTGTTGAGCATGGTTGCTATGAGTCACGATGGACAATGGATTAGGACTGTACCGAACATGGGTACTGTTATGAATTGAAAATTTTGTGTCAAAATATGAGAAATATGTTGGAATCTTGTGGTGATGATTGTACTATGGACTAAGACTAATGACTAGTCAAGAGAAATGAGTATAATGTTGAGAAAGGAACCATATGTGGAAGGTCATAGTGAATGGTGCAATAGTAAGATATAATTAGTATACCATTATGTATCTATATAGGACTCTGTTTGCCGTTATATACGGATTTGATGTGAATGTGTTTATCTTTGTGTGGCTTATGTGCCCGGAGTATATGGTTATCTCCGTATGGATTATGTTCCTGGAGATTATTATTATCTTGTATAAGTAATGTAGTGTGAGGTAGAACCTTGTGTTAGTGGGACTGTTAGTATAGCCGTTGGCATGTTACCTCTTCTTGCGTGAATTATAAGGACAGATTCTCTGATTGGTGGGGCATTGCACCTGGGGCCCTTAGGACAGCAAGAGCTCGAGGGGTTAAACCTAAGGATGTTCTTGCCCATTGCATCAGAGGACTGTATCTTGTGGGGAACGCAAGAGGTGAATTTGGATAACTTTAAGTGAACAGTAATATGCCTAATATGATGAAATGTGTGAGATGCCATGAGATGGTAGTTTGAATTATGAAAGTGAGCACTCGGAGATGTGCATGAGCGTATGCCAAGTGTGGTAGTATGAATTGTGGTTTTACGGAAGTTGTGAAATGAATTATTGGATTGTCACCCTGTGTGAAGGGAATGAAAAATTGATTAGTACTGATGGATTGAGTCAAAGTCTTCTGGGAAGGCTTGCGATGGTGAGATGTTAAGCTAAGTTGGTGGCCAAGGATTTTAATAAGTGATTAATCGTGATGCGGGCAAGTAAGAGGATGTGATACTAGTTGTTAAATAGAAATGTATTTGGTAAAATAAAAGGTTGATATCTCTGCCCTGGCGGTAGAGTCACTGATGGAGTGTATAGATGCAAATTATAGTGGGAGGTGTGTTGAGAATACACAATGTTGATGTTGTTCTTGGCTAGGTACCAAGATATATGATTGAGAGTGCTAGTAGTACTTTGAATAGTCTGAGAGACTTGTGTAATAGCCGATATGAAATTATGAAAGTAATGATAGTGATGGATTTAGTCCTTGTGGTATGATAAATAGGCTTGAAAATCCCTATATGATGGGACAGGCATGAGAGAGAGATAATATGTAACCTTGGAATGATGCATACTAGTGGAATGAAATGATGATGAAGGTGAGGTGTATAGGATGAAATACATGTGGAATTGATAACATGAGTATGGAACGGTAACCAAAGAAAATTGTTAGTGGAAATTTTAGGCATGTTGCCTTTAATGTGAGAAATCCATGGTGAATTATGTGTTAAGTTTAGAGATGATTAGTTGAAATTGTAAGTGTGATCTAGTGTATGAAAATTAATGAGTGAATTCATGGTTGAAAGCTTTGAAATAACCAATGTAAGGTATGAATTGTAATGTGTGGTCCATTGAGTACCAGAAAAAGGTCTTGAGAAAGAGATTCGCCATTGTGTTTTGGTGAAAGTGGTGAACTTGTATGGATAGATTGACAGTTGAGCACAGGGATGGTGCTTGTTAAAGATAAAATACTAAGATGAGATTGTACGTCGTAGGTTGAGAACATGAGAAAAGAAAAATGTGTATATACGAGTTGTGGCTAAGTGCCAAAAATGGGGATTTGTCCCTCAGAAAATAAAAGTATAGTGAGCGTGAACTAGATGAGTACTCGGTGAATGGCACTGAGGGGCTGTGAGATTCCATAATAGTGTTTAGTGTGGAATAAGAAATGTGGAAAAAAAATTGATGATGAGAGTTATTACTCCATAGAGATAAAAATCAAAGAAGGATAATTGTGGCTGTAGTGTGTCAGAAAGTAATAGTTGCCTGTGTGGCACAGGTTGAGCAGAATGTGGTATGATCCTATAGGCATGGTTGTTGATATGTTAACTAGGTAGGAGAACCCTCCAAGAGAAATATGGGCTATATGTGTTAGGTCTTCTGACATATGAAAGGCAATTGGCTTGGTAAAGCAGAGAAAGTGCACAACTGTGCGGTGCGCTCCGGTTGTTCACATGTGGTGTCGCCGGTTGAGATTGAAATTGGGAAGGACTTGAAGTCTCCCTTGGGGCCTTTGAAATGCAAGGCCATTGTGAAATATGGCTGAAAAGCCAAAAGATGGAAATGCAAATATTTATTTTTGGTGTCCGCACACTTGATGAAGCAACTTGGGGTCGGGAGACTGAGATTCTTCGGCTGTATCCTGAGTTAGCATATTGGTATAGTTGATTTTGCGGACAAAATTCCTAAAAGGTGGGGTGAATATAACACCTCGTAAGATTAAATGTGAATTTATTTGATAAAATATGAGTTAGAATTGATGGATTAGTGAAAATCAGAGAATTATGGCCAAAATGGGCAAAAAGGGCAAAATGGTAATTTGCCAAAAACGTAAACCGAGGCATGAAAAATGGAGTTAGAGATTTAGTATGACAAAAATAATGCTGAAAATGGAATCAGGGCGGAAAATTGAGTGAGTAGGCAAAATTGTGAAAAAGTGATGAATAGTGACTTTTTAAGTGAAAGATACTGTGGTACGAGTGTACCGATAAGTGTGAAATTTTTATGAGTATTTTGAGGAAAGAAAAATATGACATGGACTGGAAAAATGTGTAGATTAAGAATTTGTGATCATAATTTTTATCGGGATTAAAGTTAGATCGCGTGTGGGACCCGTGTGACTAAAGTCACTTAGCTCCCCACTCTTTTCCCCACGCCCTCTCTCCTCCTTTTCTTCTTCCTCACCCGTGAGCCCCTCCATTTGCAAAAGAACATGGCCATTTCTCTCATTTCTCACCATTTCCTCATTTCTTCACCAAATCTCTTGATTTTGGTGTTGAAATCTATTGTAAACAACCTTCTAAAGCCATTGGTGGTACTCTTAAGCCATGAAACCACCTCCTTTGTGCGTTTTTGGGCATGGACAGATCCGAACCATGTTGTGTTCTTGGAGTTTTTGGAGCTTTTGGTCTTCCTTTGGATTGGTGAAGCCTTGGTGGTGTTCATACACTTGATGGTGAGTATATTTGTGGTGCCTTTGTGGTTGATTTTGTAGATCTAGAAATTATGCTTTGAATCTTTAATCTTAGATGTGTGATGATAGAGAGCCCAAATGGAAAAATGCTATTAGATGAAAATGCCTTAGAATGATGCTTGTAAGCTAGAAATGCTATGATAAATTTTGGTGAAAAAGTTGGATTTTTAACTTAGGAAAATTTGTGGAGATTTCATGAAAAATTGGTATGTGGCGTAATTGAATAATTGAATGATGGACCATTGGTATAGAGTGATAATATGATTATATGATTAGTGTGTGTGTTAAAATGGAATTGAAAACCTTGTAGAACCAACCATTGAAGAATTCGAACCATAGAGGGGTGTGGAGGAAAAATGATGTAAAGGTTGTGAAATTGATGTGGAATGATGTAAAAGTGGTGTTTAATTGGATGGTAGATTAGTATGTTGTTGTGGAATTGGAAAAATGTAAAGTGTATGATTACTTTGAAATTAAATGATTGATTTGGAAATGGTTTGATAATCATGTTGTGGATTATCTAGGTTGCCTCTTTTGGACGCTTTGGAAGCGGGTAAGCTTGGAGCTTACGTATGGAGCATGGACTCGGTGTTGAGGTAACCTTTGGAACTGGGGTTTAGCCCTTGTGTGCTCCACCACACCTAGTGGATGGTTGTGGTTGGATTATGTGTTTATGGCATTGTGTGATTATGTGCTTGTATGCATATTGCTTGGATTGTATGAAAAATTGTTTGGTCACTGGCCAGTTGACGTGTGTTGGGTTTGGACATCCGCTGGATCATTTCGTGACGGAGTGCCAGTTGGGTATGCCATGGGGTCGACTCTGGGAGCGACACCAGGATGAGCCAAACGTGGGACATCCGCCGGATAGGTCTCTTGAGGAGTTCCAGTTGGGTTGGCCATGGAGTTTTCTCAACCATGGGAGAGGCTCTAGGATTGTCTCGGGAGTTATATGATGGAGTCCTTGAACATAAATCCATGCGTGGATGTTCTCGGGTTGTCTCCAGTTGGTTGGTGATATTGGGTTGCATGCATATTATATGATGTTATATTTGCACATTGTGTGAGCCATGGGGTGGAGAAGCCTCCAGGGCCCTTGGTTTACTGAGATATATTTATATATCTCACCCCGTGTTTTGGGGCATCATTTCAGGTCAGGTTGAGCCTGGAAGAGTGGAGCATGAGGTGCATATTGGAGGCACCATGTGATGAGCATTGGATTGGGATACACCTTGCATATGCTTTATGCTTTAGACTTAGATCATGAACTTGTGCATGTTGAAAATGCCATGCCTTTGTATGTTCATGACTACATGTTAAATCCTTTAAAATTGATGTATAAGTATGCTTTTAGAATCTATTATATATTTGAGTGAGCATGGGACTTGTCCATTGCCACCTTTCTTGTATTTGAAACCTTGGTTCTTATGTTGTAAAATGGTCCAATTTGGATGTAAAATGGCCATGATATTCAAGACTTTGTAAATGATGTATTCTTGTATGAAAATGCATGTTGGAAGGGCCTAGTGCCTACATTAGAGTATGTTTAAGTGTTGTGTGGAGTACTAAGGTGTTAGGGATGGATTACACAATCCCTTTTGGGCTGAAAATGTTGTAATCTGTCACTTTTGCTGCATAGTAATCGATTACCCAAGCATGGTAATCGATTACCATGCAACAGGGGACGAAATTTGGCTACTGTCTTCACTGGTAATCGATTACTGAGGCTTGGTAATCGATTACCATGTGAGGTAATCGATTACCCAAGGTTGGTAATCGATTACCAGAACAGAGGAGGTAAATTTTTAGCTACTGCCTCATTTTTGACAGGTGGTAATCGATTACCACCCACTGGTAATCGATTACCACAGTGCAATTTTTGAAAATTCAGGTTTTTCTAGACTTAATGAAAGGGGCTTAACTTGATGGGTAGAACTCCAAATGGTGCGTGGTTTGAAACCACGTGTAACTAATGTAAAGGGGTAGAACATGGTAAGATATGAAAGTAATTTGATGAGTTTAAATGAGTTGAATAAAAAGAAAGATTAGTGATGTTGGTATACTGTATGCTTCCGCGAATTGCATTTACAATTATAGTGTTGTTTTAATTGATTACGGAAAAGGTTGTTGTTTGTGAAAAGGAATATGATAAAAGAAAAAAAAGTTGCCCATAATTTAATTAACCCGATTACTGTGATTGTAACTGCGCTTAATATCATAATCAATGTTAACAATACCGGTATGTAACGGGCTGTTACACCTACTATCCTCCAGCAGCCCATCATTAACCGTAACATCTGCCCCCTCTTGGACTGGAACCTTGTCCGCAAGGTTTACTTCTGGATAATGCCTACTAAGCTCCGAAACGTTCTCCCAAGAAGCATCCTCCGGTACCGTGGCCAACCACTGCACGAGACACTGCTGAATCCGTTTACCCTTAACAGAAATTTCCCTGGAAGCCAACATTGCTACTGGAATTTGCACAGGCTTGTTATCTACACTTAAAGGTGGTAATGGCGAAAAATTGCCATCATTCGTTCCATGAAACGGCTTCAACACAGACACATGGAACACAGGATGTATCAAACTACCTTCAGGTAAGGACAACTTATAAGCAACGGGATTAATCACTCTTTCCACCCGAAATGGACCAAAATATCGCTTGGCCAACTTGTTGCTTGATCTCTTAGCCACTGATAACTGACGGTAGGGCTGCAACCTCAACAATACTTGATCCCCAACATTAAAGGTCCTCTCCTGACGATGTTTATCAGCTTGACATTTCATTCTCTGCTGAGCACGTTGCAGTTGTACTTTAAGATGGTTAAGCACCTCCTGTCTTTGTTGGAGCATCATATCAACAGCTTCAATTTTCACCTCCTCCTTTTGGTAAACTGGAACAAGAGTTGGAGCCTTGCCATACACAGCTTGAAATGGAGACATATTAATGGCAGAATGGACAGATGTATTGTAATGAAGTTCTGCCCAACACAAAAACTGAAACCAAGTGGAATTCCGCTCAGAACAAAACGCACGCAAATACTGTTCCACATAGCGATTAGTCACTTCCGTTTGGCCATCCGTTTGAGGATGATAAGCTGAACTTGCATGTAAAGTAGTACCACTCAGTTGAAAAAGTTTATGCCAAAAATTGCTCATGAACACCTTATCTCTGTCCGACACCAATGATCTAGGAAAACCATGGAGTTTAACCACCATATTACAAAAAAGTTATGCCACCGTTGCTGCTGTATATGAAACTGGTAAGGGACCAAAATGACCATACTTTGAAAGTCTATCAATGACAACCAAGATAGTAGTGTAGCCATTTGATCGAGGAAGACAGGTGATGAAATCAAGAGTTAGATCATCAAATATGGCGTTAGGAATTGGTAAGGGATGCAGTAAACCAAAAGGAACCTGATTAGAACTCTTAATTTGCTGACATATCACACAATCACGAACAAAAAGCTTGACATCCTGATGCATATTTTTCCAAACAAAAGAAGTGGACAACCGCAAAAAAGTGCGTTGTGCTCCTGCATGACCGCCAAGTGGTGTACCATGTGCTTCCTGCATCAAAACAGTTTTAAGACTGGTGTTGGATCCCAATAAACACCTCTGCTTTCGAAAAAGCATGCCTGCCCTCCTAGTCAGCTCAGGATCAGTATTAGACCCTTCATCCAAAGCCTTGTGTAATTGCAATAATTCCAGATCCACCTTATTTTCCTCCTGCACCTGCTCCCATATATCCAATGTGGGTTGAGAATGTAAGGCATAGATAACTGCCTTCTCTTCCTCTGGAAATTGCCTAGACAATGCATCTGCCACAATATTAGAGGAACCTGACTTGTATTCGATAGTAAAATTGTACCCCATCAACTTATTGATGCTCTCCGGCAAGTATACCGATCGCACAAGTAATAAAGTGATAAGAAAAGTTCGTCTCCACAGGGACTGGGATCTAATATCAATTAAACTTTTTCTCAAAGAATGGAAAAATTCAAATAGGGTTGTGACAAATATTGTCAAATTGATGGAAATTCAAATCTGAAAATAAAAGACTTATTTTTGTATTTTTGTTTTGAGAAATAAAACAATAAAAATGAGAAATGATTTGTAAAAAGGATATGAGAAAAGCATTGTAGCCAGGGTTCATTCACCAAATGATTCCCGCTTTTTACTCCAGATTGATTTACAATAATTATTTGTATAATCACTCAGATAAATTATCATCTAAAAAGATTTAGTAGTTAACCCTCAATTCCTTGAGGGGTTAACCCTTTAATCCCATGAGCAACCCCAATTCCTTGCAATGTTTCTCATGGGATCAAGCAATGGGCGCGATAATTTAAGCATCTGCAATCGTATACACGTCTATTCCTAGCACGCATACAGATTGTTATCTTACCCCCTTTCGAGATCAAAACCCCAATATTCCTATCTAGGATTTTGATCCTCAGAATATCCCCAACTATCAGATTGATCAAATCTAACAAAGGGAATATAAAATTCGCACAGAGTAAAAATAAAGATAATTATATAAACCAAAAATCACAAATCAATCCTTCGTTTCAAGGGTTCACATATGGATCGTGACCCTGACTACAATAAAAAGATCTAGCCAATCAACATACTGATTGCTGATCTAAAATTCAACATAAACTAAAAATAAAAAAGAAAGAAAAAGAAGAAGAAGATGAAGAACGAAGAACGCGAAGAACTCCACAGCTCCCCTTTCTTCTCCCGGTCCAGATCTGAATGAATGGAATGGTGGAGGACCACCCTTTTTATACTTGAGTTTCTGGACGTGGTCCATGTGATGTTGCGTGTATAGATAAGGATGACACTTCAGCGTGATGTAATGCTGACAATGCATCCTATCTTTATTTGCTGCAGTGCCAGCTGTGCTTTGACTCAGCGCTTTGATTGCAGATTCTTTCCTTAATTGCTTCAGCGCTAATTGAGGATAGTTTGAAATGTGATGTAATGAGCTTTAAATGCTGATCCTTGTGATGTTCCTCTCAAAGTGTCTAGATCTGCCTCCCAATTTCTGAGTTCCACCTTCGGGTTTTGTGAAGAGTTCTATTTACAAGACTCTTTTCTTCGCACAGCACAATAATTCTTTCCCGAAAATGTCGTGAAACGTATAACTGAAGATTTAATTAAAACTTATTACGTAACTGAAGAATTAAATTAAAACTTATTACGTAACGTAAGAATTTAATTAAAACCAGTTTTGAATTCAAATCTTGAATTCAAATTTTGAATTCAAAATTTCACTTCTTTTTCCTGTAAAAACACAACTAAAATGTGCATATTATTGACATACAAAGAATCAACATAATTAGCAAATATGTATTTAAATTGCTCTCTTATGACTCAATTCTTGTCAATTTTAAGACAGAAAAATCACACTTGCCAGAGGCACATCAAACCATTCCCAGATTTAAACGTTGCTGTCCTCAGCAATGTAAAAGACTTAATCCAGGAAATATTCGCTTAATCCAACATAACAATCATAGACACTATCAGATACAATATGCCATGCATGCCTGACTCAATATCATGAACTTCCAATAATGTCATCAGCTTCTTAAATATATAAGTCTACATTGATTACCCCTCACACAGATAAATAATGTTCACTCAGCACTCAGTGTTTAAGGGTATCATGAGCACTCAATTACTCAAAGCTATAACACTACCATATGCTTGATTATATTCTCAAAAATTCTTAAAATTGAAAAATCAAACACATGTATCAATTGATCAAAAGGACTTCACAGGTTGTAACTTGGCCGGAGTAATAGGTAGGAAAATTTGGATAGTAGCTCAAACAACCAAGAGATTGAAAACTGATATTATTTCACTTTTAACAGATTCAATCAATTGTTTTGCTCCACTAACATTCCCACAGAATTTCGGGAATTAATTCCTTTTAACCACCTTTTACTCTTTTCCTTTTTCTTGCTTTCTTTTCTTTTTCTCTTTTTCATTTTGCCCTTTCTCTCTTCTTATTTTTTTTTTAAAGGGCATAGATGACTTTTTTTTTTCATCCCTTAATTACTTGACCATTGTGGAGCTTACCTCAATTTGTTTATTTTATTTTCAACACATTCAATGATTCAATCTTAATCAAGGTAAGTCACGAAAAATGGATATAGGCTAAGCCATCAATCAGGCCACAGGTCATTTATCAAGAATTAAGTTCAGGCTCAAAGGGCTAGCAAGGGAAAATCTCATACAGGTGGGTTATTTTGGCCAATAGCAAATAAGAACAAAATGCCTTTATCATATCAATCAATGCATGCATAATAGAGAAACAAATCAAGTTCTAGAGTATTACAACAGTGAGACCTCTCAACAAAAATTTCAGTGTTTAGGCTCAAAACCTCACAACTATGGTATCAATGCAGACCCAGGACAATTGACTTCAGACATTTATCAGAATTCACAATCTTAACTCAGACAAACGAGCAATCATGCAATCCAATTATGCCTATGCAATGTTATGCCAGAAAGTCATACAATATATTTCCTAAAAATCAATCATGTACATTAACAAGATGAGCACATTTAAACCTGGGATAACACACTTTCTTCTTCTTCTTTTTTTTTTTTTTTATAGCACACAAAATAACTAAGAAAATTAAAAGAGTTTAGAATATCTCCCCTGATAGAAGAATTGCAGTTCTAAGGTGCAAGCCAACCATTCCCAGATTTAGAGCATTGCTGTCCTCAGCAATAATTAAACCCCAAGAAGGAAGAAAATCCTGCACAATAGAACAAATAGTGGCATATAGAAGAAACTATAATGCACACATTAAAACATCAGAGAAAAATATACCAACACAAAATAACTTAAAAATACGAAACAAAAAAAATAAACTAATATACAAGATCTCCATCAGCAAGGAGATAAGATCAGCCCTCCATGCCATCCCCTTCAGCAGTGTGGGATGACTCAGCAAATGAAAGGTCTGGTGGTACTGGTTGCCTTGGTGTATGGGACCACCATTCCCAGATTTGATCCAAACCATGGATCCATGTTAAGAACTCTTTGAAACATTGATTTTTCTGAGAGATAGAGTCTCGGTGTCTCTTGTCAAAGAATCTTCTTTTTGAAGCCTTCATTTGTCGGTGATCCGCATATATTGTCCAACCAGTGTCAAAAAGTTTGACCACCTCCTTTCTCAGTACCTTCTTCCTTATAGGATGACGTCTCCTTTGGGGTTTCCTCCCATGTTTGTCATCATCCTCATTGAGAATTTTGTGGGTATGGGAAGAAGGATCTTTATCCTTCAAATCAGTCTCTCGTTCCTTCAGTTCTTCAATCACCGCCTCCTTATTACCCACGAAGACATCTTTTACAGTTTGAGGAGGCTCCTTCAATTCAACTTTTGAGGCACTATCTTCTTTGTTCTCTTCTTTCTTTAAAACATCAAGATTAAAACAATCATCTTTGGGAAAAGAATGTTTTATTGAGTCAAAGACGTTGATGGTAACGGCCTCATCATTCATTCTTAGCTCAAGCTTCCCGTTTTCAACATCAATCAATGCACGAGATGTAGCTAAGAAGGGTCTTCCCAAAAGAAGAGGCATCTCCTTTTCTTCCCCATATCAAGTACCACAAAATCAGCAGGAAAGATGAACTTGTCCACCTTCACAAGAACATCTTCAATGATTCCACTAGGTTTCCTTAAAGATCTATCAGCAAGTTGAAGAGAAATCATAGTGGGTTTTAGTTCCGTGATCCCCAAAGATTTGCAAATAGAAAGAGGCATCAAATTAATGCTTGCCCCAAGATCACATAGTGCCCTTCTAATTTTTGTATTACCAATTTCAATAGGAATGTTGAAGCTTCCGGGATCACGAAGCTTAGGAGGATATTTTCTTGTAAGGATAGCACTGCACTCCTCAGTAAGTGCTACAGTTTGGCACTCTTGTAACTTGTGCTTCCTTGACAAAAGATCTTTCATAAATTTAGCATAATTTGGCATATTGACCAAAGCTTCAGCAAATGGAATATTAATATGAAGCTTTTTGAAAAGGTCCAGGAACCTGCCATAATGCTTTTTCTGATCATCCTGTTTGAATCTTTCAGGATATGGTGCCATAGCCCTTACATATTCAGGACTTAATTCATGCTTCTTTTTTTCAATTGGCTTCTCCACTTCATTAGGTTTTTCAATTTCTTTTTCTTTTTCATGCTTACCTGTAGTATCAGGAGATGGAAGTATTTTTCCACTTCTAATTGTGATGGCCATACAGTCTTCCCTTGTGTTAGTAACTGTGTTACTAGGGAAGGTACTTGGAGTTCTATCAGCTAGTTGTTTAGCCAGCTGGCCAACTTGATTCTCTAAATTCCTGATAGAAGCATTCATGTTTTTAGTGGTGGCCCTAGTCTCTTCCATGAAGGCATTGGAGTGTTGGGCCATTTGTCCAACTAACCTTTCCAAATCAGAAGGCTCCTTAGCTTGGACTGGTGGAGGCTGCAAGTAATTGTTGGAATTGTAATCCAGTCCTGTGCCTTGAGTTCTCCTCTGAAAATTGTTATTTGCATAAGGGAAATTCTGATTCCTAGGAATGTTTCTTGGTGGAGATCTTTGCTCGTACCATACTCCATTCACTTGCACTTGTTGAGGAGAATCAGAAGATAACAAAGATGAGCATTCATTGGATTCATGCTCACCCTTGCAATATTCACAAACCACATATGCAACTTGCATAGTGGAAAGTTGCATCTTGTCCAGCCTTGAGGTCAAATTTGCTAGCTGTTGTGCTAACAATTTATTTTCAGCCAGAACCGCATCATTGTTATCCAGGTGTAGAATCCCTCTCTTAGGCTTGGCTGTCAAACATTCATTTTCATTGGCAGCCATTCTTTCTATTAACACAAGAGTCTCATTTGCTCTCAAGGATTTGATGCTACCACCTGCTGCACCATTCAGCACCATCCGAACTTCAGGTTTACACCCATTGAAAAAAATTCGGACCTGATCACCATTGGTCATGGGGTAATGAGGGCATCTCCTCATTAGATCCTTGAAGCGGTTCCAGGCTGCACACATAGTCTCACCCTCAGCCTGGGTGAAATTGGTGATGTCATTCACCATCTGGTTAAACCTCTCCATGGAAAAGAACTCAGCAAAGAATTTATTTGAGAGACTCTCCCATGATGGAATACTTCTTGCTGGTTGCCTTTCCAACCAATTCAAAGCCTTCCCTTTTAGAGAAAAGGGAAACAGTCTCAGCCTGACTGCATCATTGGACACCTGGGGGTGTTTAGTGGAGTCACAGATCATCAGAAATCTGTCAATGAACCTGTGAGGGTCCTCATCAGCCTCTCCACCAAACTGAGCTCTCTCCACCAATTGAATATTGGAAGACTTAAGCTGCCAATTATTGTTACCAATATCAGGTTGAACAATGCTTGAGTTAGGCATATTAAAAGATGGAGTCAGAATAGTATCCATGAATGGATTGTCTGCAACATTGTTTGCGGCCATGATTTGTGATTCTTCAGGCAGAGTTTCTAACTCGTTGAATGTAAGCTTCTTTCGAGCAAGTT
>JAVKPL010012864.1:0-67269 GCA_032173675.1 Gastrolobium villosum | reverse complement strand
TCTCTATCCTCTATCCCTACATGTCTTTGGTTGTACCTGTTTTGTTCATAATCTCACCCCTGGTAAGGACAAGTTAACATCTAAAGCCTTTAAGTCTATTTTTCTTGGTTATTCTCGTCTTCAAAAGGGTTATCGTTGTTATTCTCCCGATCTTAAACGTTACTTAGTTTCCGCTGATGTCACTTTTCTTAATCAACAACCCTTTCATTCTATTCCATATCAGTTGTCACAGGTTGATCATATTCTTCCCGTCCCTTTTCTTGACTTGTCTTTGCCAGCTGCAGGTGCTTCTATTCCAGATGAGCAACCTATTGCTTCTATACCTGAGGACCGTCCACTTCTCACCTATTAGCGTCGCAAAACTGTGCCTCCTGTCGACTCGACTCCTGCTGACTCATCGCCCACTGCTGTTGATTCTTCCCCTCCGGATCCTTCACCAGAGGCTCTTCCCATTGCTCAAAGAAAAGGCACACGTACTACTCGTAATCCTCATCCTCTTTATACCTTTTTGAGATATGACCGTCTTTCTTCACCTCATTTCACATTTGTTTCTAGTCTTTCTTCTGTTTCTATTCCTAAGACCACAGGTGAAGCACTATCCCATCCAGGGTGGCGCCGAGCAATGCTAGATGAGATGACCGCACTTCATAGCAATGGCACCTGGGACCTTGTTTCTGCTCTCCCAGAGAAGTCTATAGTGGGTTGTAGCTGGGTTTTTACTGTGAAAGTTGGACCTGATAGCCATATTGATCGTCTCAAGGCACGTTTAGTTGCAAAAGGTTTTACTCAAATCTTTGGCCTTGATTATAGTGACACATTCTCTCCAGTCGCTAAGATGGCATCGGTTCGCTTATTTCTTGCCCTTGCTGCTGTTCGTCACTGGCCACTCCTACAACTTGACATCAAAAATGCCTTTCTTCATGGTGATTTACAAGAAGAAGTTTACATGGAGCAACCACCTGGTTTTGTTGCTCAGGGGGAGCCTGGGAAGGTGTGTCGTCTTCGCAAATCCTTATATGGTCTCAAGCAGTCTCCTCGGGCATGGTTCAGTCGCTTCAGTTCTGCTGTTCAGGCGTTTGGCTTAATCCGGAATAAAGTTGACCATTATGTATTTTATAGGATCACATCTCCTGATAAATGCATCTATTTGTTAGTGGATGTTGATGACATCATTCTCACCGAAAGTGAGCAAGATGGAATTCGTCAGTTAAAACATTTATTCAGTCAATTTCAAACAACGGACCTTGGGAAGCTGCGTTACTTCTTGGGAATTGAGGTGGCACAATCTAGAAAGGGCATTTCTATCTGTCAAATGAAGTATGCCTTGGATATCCTAGAAGAAGTAGGTATGTTGGGATGTAAACCAGTTGATACACCCATGGATCCCAATGTCAAGTTATTGCCCGGACAGGGGGAGCCATTATCTGATCCTGGACGTTATCGAAGGTTGATTGGGAAGCTCAATTATCTCACTGTAACTAGACCGGACATTTCTTTTGCTGTTAGTGTCGCTAGTCAATTTCTTGATTCTCCGTGTGATTCTCATTGGGATGCTGCTATTAGGATCCATCGTTACATCAAAGGAGCACCAAGGAAAGGTTTATTATATTCAGATCAGGGAAATACAGAAATTTGTGGTTATTCAGATGCCGATCGGGCAAGATCACCCTCGGATAGGCGCTCTACTTCAGGCTATTGTGTTTTCTTTGGAGGAAACCTGATTTCTTGGAAAAGTAAGAAACAAACTGTTGTTGCCCGATCTAGTGCAGAGGCCGAATATCATGCAATGGGAGTTGCTACTTGTGAGATAATCTGGTTGAAGCAGTTGATTCGGGAGCTCCATCTTTGTGAACAGAAACAACCCATGACTCTCATCTGTGACAATCAAGCTGCACTCCATATATCCTCTAATCCTGTATTTCATGAGAGAACCAAACATATAGAGATCGATTGTCATTTCATTCGAGAAAAGATTCAGTCAGGAGAAATCAAGACGGCATTTGTCAACTCCAGTGATCAACTCGCGGATGTCTTCACTAAAGCTCTTAGGGGACCTCTTGTTGAATATATTTGTGGCAAGCTGGGTGCTTACAATATATATGCTCCATCTTGAGGGGGAGTGTTATAATAGTTGTTTTGTATATAGTCCCACATCGTATAGTTGTTCAGTATATAGTCCCACATCATGTAAACTCAGCCCATTAGTTTTTTCTAGTCTCTATAAATAGAGAGCTCTTATATTGTAATTTACATATTCATTCAATATACATAATGTATTCTTTTACATTCAAGTAAGGTAATGAACCATCGAGTACCTGAAATATTTTTAACACGGGCTGGACCCAATATGTCACTATGAATTAAAGAAAATGGGGAAGAGTCATGATGAACTTTAGAAGGATAATGAGCACGAGTATACTTGGCAAGTTGACAAACATCACAAGAAAACAAACTAGGACTTTTATTAATAAGTAAGTTTGGTAACAACTTCTGAAGATAAATAAAATTTGGATGGCCCAGCCTACGGTGCCACAACATAACTTCATTACATGAATCAAAAGGAAACATAGAGTTTTTTTTCTACGAAAACGGCTTCATGAGTCACATCCTCCTCAAAGTAGTAAAGTCCACCATCCTCTCTAGCACTGCCAATCATCCTCTTCGAGTCTTGTTCCTGAAAAACACAACCATGTGGAAAGAATTTATAGCAAAGCAATGCAACTCAGAAGTCAGCTTGCTTATGGAAATGAGATTACAAGCCAGAGAAGGAACATAAAGAACTGATGTCAAATTAATCAACTCAGAAAGTTTAATGGTTCCGTGTCCCGCAATCTGGGAAAAACTGCCATCGGCGATCTTGACCCGAGAGGGTTCAGAATATGGAGTGTATGAACAAAACAAGCCAAGATTACGTGTAATATGATCAGAGGCTCCAGAATCAAGGATCCAATGATTTTGGCTATTTGTACCTTGCTGGACCACATTACTAGTGGCCTTAGGAGGTTGAGTCAAAAGTTGCTGAAGTCTTCAAACTGAGTCTTACTAAGAAAGACACCATCAGAGTTAGAGGATGCATGAGGCTCATCATCCTTGTCATCAGTAGAGACCTGATATGCACGACCTGTATTCTATCCTTTTGGCTTCCAATTTGCAGGTTTCCCGTGGATTTCGCAACATTTCTCACGGGTATAACCGATTTTATTGCAGTGGGTGCACCGTGGACGACCATCCCATTTTGATTCTCCAGAGGAACGGTAAATTGGACGGTTGGCAGCTAATGCAGACATATCATCAGACTTATCAAGCGACTCCTTTTCTCCCAACATAACTCTCCGTCTACTGGCTTCTCTACGAACTTCAGCAAAGGCATCAGCAAGTGAGGGTAACGATCGCTGCCCCAATATTCGACCACGAACCTCACCAAGATCTCGGTTGAGTCCGGCAAGGAAATCATACAGTCTTTCCTTTTCCAAATGTTTTTTAAACTGGGTATTAGCCTCCAATCCCTTAAGATCGAATGCATAATAAAGATCCAATTCCTGCCATAAATTTGTTAGTGCAGTAAAATATTCAGTAATAGTCATACCCCTTTGACGGAAGTCTCTCAACTTATTTCTCAGTTCAAAGACTTGAGAGGTATTCTCCATATCCGAGTAATTTTGTTGAACAGCATCCCAAATTTCCTTGGCAGTATCGAAGAACAAATAGGTTTGGCCAATCTGTGGTTCCATGGAATTAGTCAGTCAAGCCATGACCAAGGAATTATTAATCTCCCAATTATCATAATCAGGAGAATCCTCAATAGGTTTCTTAATTTTTCCCTCGAGATAGCCCATCTTACCCTTTGCCTGGATGACCAACTTAACCGATTGAAACCATTGCAGAAAATTCTTACCGTTTAACCGGTGATTAGTGATCTGGAAACCTAAGTTGTCTCCAGAGGGCTGAGAATTTGGGGCAAATGAGGAGGCAGAAGAACGATTCGAGGAAGCCATGAATAGAAAGAGAAGGTTTGACCGCGGACCCAAAAAAAAATTTGCTCCAATTTTATATCTGACCACTGGAACAGGTACAGAAGAGGCCGACGAGGTGATCTGGGCAGCTCACGCCGGAAAAATCGTCCGGGAAGGCCGCGCGTGTGGCGGCGCGTGGGCAGTCTTACGGCGACGGGTCCGACGGCATTCAACTCGTTGGAGCCTTCTGAGTTGAATGGTAACTCCACCTTCTCGATTGGAGGTATGTAGGTATGGTTCCTGGGATTTGAGTTTAGGTTGGATTGTGTTTGGATGGTTTTCAGCCTTGAAGGTGGCTGATTTAGGGTAGGAACGAACCCGCTCTTGATGCCATATAGAAAAGGTTTCTGTATATTAATATTGAATTATTTACATGAGAAATGAGGAGTATTTATACAAGGAAAAAGTAGCTAAGCATGACTCAGCTATGACTCACCAAACCTAATCATAATTAATTCTAATTAATCACAATCAATCCTAATTAATAAAATAACGGATTCTAATTAATTACAATCAATCTTAATTAATAGGAAATAAAAACGGAAAATATTTGAATTTGAATTCTGATTTTCTACAGAACCGCATCTGTTTCTCACTGTTATGCACTGTTCTGGTGACTTATTGAACTCCGACCAACCACAGACAGGAGCGCAACCTCCGGGCGACCCTCACTTGAAAAGTCCAGCTCCAGTCGGCCAGGCACGCTCCCCTACGCACGCTTCCTTCTTCTGCGCGTGACATCCACGTGCCGACAAGTTCTTCGGCGCGTGACAAGCGCGTGACGGAGGGGATTAACGTCGGACCATCTTTGCTCAGCTCGTATCCATCTTACGCATCTGGATCTGTAACGATCGTGGCATTTCGACTCGGTTACGGTCTTCCTGCAGTATTTTATTACTATTCACTGACACTTTGTTCTTTGTTTTTTGGTCGTTTTCTTATTCTCAACCCTTATTATGTCGGATATTGAAGATACTCCAACTAGTCAATCATCTGGTACACGCTCGATGGCTATTCTTTCTCCAAATGACCTTCCCCCCTACATCAGAATTATCGTCTTAATGGGAAGAATTATTTGCAATGGTCCCATCTTGTTCGTACCATCCTTAAAGGGCGTCGTAAAATTACTCATCTTGAAGGACCTATTCCTGCCAAAACAGATCCAAAATTTGCTGACTGGGATGATGAAGACTCTTTTATTATCACATGGCTATGGAATCTATGACTCCTGGTTAGTCAACATTGCATGTTCTTACCTACCGCTCTTGAGTTTGGGATGTTCCGAGACAGACTATTCAATGAAGCAAGATGCTGCCACCTGCTATGATTTGAGGAATAAGATTTTTTCTACCAAGCAAGACTCTCTCTATGACAGAGTATTATGGTATTACGAATGGGTTATAGATTGAGCTTGATCAGTATAAGAGTTTAAAGATGGAGTGTAGCAAGGATGCAGCCACTCTGACCACTTCCATTGAATGCAATAGGATCTTTGATTTTCTTTGTGGTCTCAACTCAAAATATGATCCTATTCGAGCTCAAATTCTTGGTAAGGAAAAATTACCTTCTCTTTCTGAAGTTTTTCACACTGTCAGGGGTGAAAAAGTCGCAGGGCTGTTATGATAGAGGGCCAAATTATCCGAAGAATCTGTCATGCTCTCATCTAAAGCTAACATTTCAGCTTCTTCTGATTCTAAGTCCACAGACGGATCTGCTATGATCTCAGCTAAGCCATCTCAGGGGTCCTCTTCTTCCAAATTCAGCAAAGATGGGCATTGGTGTACGTGTAAAAGACCAGGTCAGACAAAAGAGGTTTGCTACCATCTTTATGGAAGCAATAGGTTCAGGAGAGGCTTGGTAAGTCAACCTCATGTGGTCAATCTTTTTTAGCTCCCTCAGCCATTCCTCCTGTCAATGAAATCTCACATATGTCTGGTGAGTTTACTACTATTCGTCATGAGGAATTGGAACGACTTAAATTTGTCTTTGAATCTCTCCATAAGCCTTTTGGTACTGGTACTTTGGCTATGACTGGTAAGAACTCATGCACTTATTCTTTTATTGCCTCTTGCACTGATTTCAAAACTTCGTGGATTGTGGATTTTGGTGCTACTGATCATATGACTTGCTACACTGACCCGTTTCTTTCTTATAATCCTACTGTTGGTATCTGTACCATAGCTGTAGCTGATGGATCATATACATTAGTTGCAGGTTCTGGTAAAACTCAAATTCAACCCTCCTTGTGTCTCAAGAATGCTCTTCATGTTCCCAAACTTTCTACCAATCTTCTTTCTACTCATAAACTTACTACAGATTTGAATTGTACTGTAACCTTTTTTTCCTACTCATTGTGTTTTTCAGGATCTCACCACGGGGAAGATGATTGGAGTTGCTAAGGAACAGGGTGGGTTGTCGTATCTAGTTCCAGAATTTGCCGTAGGATGTACCAGGGATCAGATTTTGATGGCTAGTCAGTTTGCTTCAGGTTCTCTCATTTGGCTTCATCATAAGCGCTTAGGTCATCCTCCTTTTAGTTTACTTAAGTCTATATTTCCATCTTTGTTTGTGTCACAGTCTGTTGAGTCTTTTAATTGTGATGTTTGTCAATTTGCAAAACATCATTGTACATCTTTTCCTTCTAGTGTAATAAAAAGTGTTGAACCTTTTACTATTATTCATTCTGATGTTTGGGGACCATCCAAGGTCCCTAATGTTTCTTGTGCTAAGTGGTTTGTCTCCTTTGTTGATGATTATACTCGAATAACATGGATATTCTTGATGAAAGATAAAGCAGAAGTAACACAGTTGTTTATCCAATTTTATAATATGATTAAAATCCAGTTTGGTAAAAGTATCAAGCGCTTGAGATCAAATAATGCTACAGAATATGTTAATCATCGTCTTTCCCAATTTATTAAAGACAAAGGAATGGTTCATGTACTCACATGTGTGGATATCTCTCAACAGAATGAGGTTGCTGAAAGAAAAAATCGTCATTTACTTGAAGTCACCAGAGCATTGTTGTTTCAGACATCTGTACCTAACTTTTGCTGGGGAGAAGCTGTATTAACTGCAGCCTATTTGATCAACCGCAGCCTATTTGATCAACCGCTTACCTTCCAGAGTTCTTGACCATGTAAGTCCCATTGATCTCATGACCTCTTTTTTCCCTTATGTTCCAATTATGCAGAGTCTCCAGTCTCGTGTCTTTGGCTGTGTTGCCTTCGTCCATGTCCATAAACAAAATCGGAGTAAATTAGAGCCTAGAGCCCTTAAGTGTGTCCTCTTTGGTTATGCTCCCATCAAGAAAGAATACAAATGTTACAATACTCCAAGCCATAAAATCTTTGTCTCTATGGACATTAGCTTTCATGAATTTGAGTCCTACTTTCAAAATCCTCATCTTCAGGGGGAGAACAGTATAGAAGCTTCATCCATTTTCTAAGTCTGAGTCTCCCTTTCTGTTGCCTACATCTCTTACTCAAGTTGAGAAGGAAGACTTAGTAGCTGAGACTGAAAATTCATCTGATTCCTCATGTGATATGCCTCCTATTGATCGACAGAGAGTAAGCAAAGCAGGGACACCTGAACTAGTGTATCAAAGGAAGAAACAACTCACACTGCTTCACCAGCAACTGCAATCGCCTGAACCGCTGGTAAGTACTGAATACACTACTTCTTTTATTCTTGAGCCTGATATTAATTTTGATGACTTACCCATTGTTGTAAGGAAAGGGAAAAGGTCTTGTGTCCAACACCCTGTTTCTCATTTTGTCTCCTCTAAGAATCTCTCTATGCAACATAGAAGATTTATTATAGCACTTGACTCCATTTCAATCCCGAAATCAATACATGAAGCATTAAAGGATGATAATTGGGTTCAAGCCATGTATGATGAGATGAATGCGTTGGAGAAGAATAATACATAGGAAGTTGTTGACAGGCCAAATGAAAAAAAGGCAGTACGGTGCAGATGAGTGTATACTATGAAGTATAATTCTGATGGGACTCTTAAGAGTTATAAAGCTCGACTGGTAGCAAAGGGTACACACAGACCTATGGTATTGATTACGAAGAAACATTTGCTCCGGTGGCCAAAATGAATACCGTAAGAGTTTTATTGTCTTTTGCTACTCATTTTGATTGGGATTTGAAACAATTTGATGTAAAAAATGCCTTCCTCAATGGCAAATTAGAAGAAGAGGTTTACATGCAGATCCCACCAGGATTTAACTCTACAAATTGAGATAATAAATTTTGCAGATTGAAGAAGGCGTTGTATGGCTTGAAGCAATCCCCGCATGCTTGGTTTGGAAGATTTACCAAAGTTATGCTTTCATTGGGATACAAGCAAAGTCAAGGAGATCATACACTCTTCTTTAAACATTCTCTGGAAGGTAAGACCACTATCCTACTAGTTTATGTTGATGATAATAGGGGATGATATATGTGAGAAATGTGCTCTTAAAAAAGACTGACTGCTGAATTTGAAGTTAAAGATCTAGGAAAACCTGAGCTATTTTCTTGGGATAGAAGTTGCTTATTCAAAACAAGGCATTTTTATTTGTCAACGGAAGTATGTTCTTGACCTCCTTAAAGAAGCAGGAAAACTCGGGTGTAAACCTTCCAGTACTCCGATTGAGCAGAATCATAGACTATGAAGTGAAAATGAGAGCCCTCCAGTTGGCAAAGGACAATATCAACGAATAATGGAAAGTTTGATATATCTAGCTCATACTAGACCTGATCTAGCTTATGCAGTCAGTATTGTTAGTCAATTCATGCATGATCCGAGAGAGAAACACTTGCGAGCTATGGATAAGATTCTCCAATACCTGAAAGAAAGGCACACTAGGCAGAGGACTATTGTTTCAGAGAGGAGGAAACCTATCTTTTGAAGTTTATACAGACGCCGATTATGCTAGATCTGTGACTGACCGACGGTCTACTTCGGGCTATTGTATGTTTCTTTGTGGAAATCTAATAACATGGAGAAGTAAAAAGGAAAATGTGGTTGCTAGATCAAGTGTAGAAGCAGAATTTCGGGCCATGGCTCAAGGTATATGTGAGTTATTGTGGCTGAAAATAATTCTTGATAATCTCAAAGTGAGATATGAAGGGTCTATGAAATTACTCTGTGATGACAAGTCAGCTATCTGTATAGCCCACAATTCAGTCCAACACGATCGAACCAAACATATTGAGATTGATCGCCACTTCATCAAAGAGAAACTAGATAGTGGACTGATCACTACTCCATATATTCTTTCTGGTCGTCAATTGGCTGATGTCTTGATCAGAGGTCTTCCGAATGATAGGTTTCAAGAGCTTACTAGCAAGCTGGGAATGATAAATATTCATTCCTCAGCTTGAGGGGGAGTGTTGTAAATATTAGAATTATTTATATTAGCTAGAATACTCTAGAAGTGTATTTGGGCTTTAGCCCATTAGGTCTTTTAGTCTTTTTAAATAAATGACTCTTGTAAAGCTATTATACAATTCAATTATTACAAAATATCATATTTGTAATCATGAACATTATAAAACAAATAATTATTTATAGTATAATAAACATCTTGCTTTTTATATTTATTTATTCCATTTTTTAATCAATTACATTGAAAAGAATAATATTTAAATAATAATTTATATATGTTGGCACCCAAATTTCCCAGAAAAGTAATAACAAAGTTAAGAAGAACAATAACAGCAAGCTCACTGGATATAGACGATTTTATTGATGGAGAATAGAGTCATACACTTAACCAACATTATAACTCGTTACATTGACTAATTGACAGAAAATGAAACAGACTCAAATGGAAAAGACTACTCCCTCCAATGGACTATCCAATTGGAGAAGAATAACAAACTACCACGCCTTCCAGCAGCTTAGGCTATCCCCTGCCTAATGTCACTACCCACATCCATATACAATATTCACCCCTTTCCTCACTCCCTTAACTGACTTATATTTCTGAATCTTCCCTCCCCTTTCTCCTATATTCCCTTCTCCATTCACAGCTTGCTAAGTGTCCACTTCAGTAACCAACTTTGCTCTGTCCCTAGCTCCTTTCTTATGGGCCTTGCGCGTATAAACCTTGCCATACATATTGGGAGGCCCATCAACACCCCCCTTCAAAATTCACCTTGTCCTCAAGGTGAAAGGAAGGAAATTGTGCCTGAAAATATGCCAAATTTTCCCAGGTACAGTCACAATCTGCCAATTCTTCCCATTGCACCAGAATTTCCACTAGTCCATCCAATAAACGTCGAGCCTTGAGAACAGCAGTAGGTTGGACATGTAATTCCAATGAGTCTGACAAGCAACGAGGAAACTCCAACACTGGAATAGAAGGATGAACAACCTTCTTTAATTGGGAAACATGAATTACAACATTAACTTTTGAATATGAAGGTAGCTCTAGCCTATAAGCAATTGGACCCACTCTTTCCTTGATCTCAAAAGGCCTATAAAAATGTGGGCTCAATTTCTGATTGACTCTCCTTGCTAATGATTTCAATTTGTAAGGATGAATCTTCAAGAATACCTTCTCCCCCACAGCAAATTCTACTTCCCGGTGACCATTATCTGCTTGTAACTTCATTCTTTGTTGTGCTTGACACATATTTTGCTTTAACTCCTCCAATATGGCAGCCCGAGCAATCAGCCAGGTATCCACTGCTGCCACTGCAGTACTACCAGCTGTAAATGAACTAATGAAGGCTGGATCATGCCCATATAAAGAACGGAACGGAGTCATTTGAATAGACCTGTTGTAAGAGGTGTTGAACCAGAATTCAGCCCACGAAAGCCATTTTGCCCAACCTTTTGGGTGGCCATTAGCAAAACAACGAAGATAAGTCTCTAAGGTGCGATTGACCACCTCTATTTGATCGTCTGTTTGGTGATGGTAGGTAGAGCTAAATCGCAATAATTTAAATTACTCTCCCCAGAATTTACTGAGAAAAACTCAATCACGATCAGAGAATATTGATTTCGAAAAGCCATGCAAATGAATGACTTCTCTCATGAAGACAACAACTACGTCCTGAGCCTCAAAGGGATGTGCAAGAGTCATAAAGTGGGCATATTTTGTGAGTCTGTCCACTACCACTAAAATGATATCCACTCCCCTTGATTTGGGTAGTCCTCCAATTATATCCATCGAAACTTCCTCGCACACCTGCTGAGGAATTGGTAGCAGTTGCAACAGTCCACCAGGCTTCAAATGGTCATATTTCTGTTGTTGACATGTGCCACAAGCTCTAACAAAGGCTGCAATGTCCCTTCTCATTCCTTTCCAGAAAAAAACAGCAGCCACCCATTTAAAGGTCCTTAGTTTCTTTTCAAAAAAAGAAAGAGGCCTTAGTTCCCCTTAATGCCCTCCCCAAGGGGACGAATAGAATTCCTGTAAAATTCCAGAAATTCGTGGAGATGATCTACGAAGAACCAACCTATTTTTATACCATAAACACTCCTGTAACATGTGATAACTAGGATGGGAGTTGGCATCTAGCAGTACATCAGTGAAAATTTGTTTTGTAGCATGGTGATTAAGCCCTTCTTCGGACAACATTTGCAAATTTGGGTTGGTGACTGATGAAACCACAATTTGGAATAAAGAAGAACAAACTCAAATTCAATTAAAATGGCACCTTAATGACACAGTGCAGCAAGCATTACAATGGCTGGTACAGCCTTGAAGGAAAAAGCAACAAATACTGAAAGTAAATGACACCAAGGGACTCCACAGTACCCTTCCCCACAATTCACCTCTGAATTGTATACTATATTTTTGCCTACCTCTACCCTTAACCTTGCCATGCTTATATCATCCCTCTACTCTCTCTCCTCTAACAAACTTCTCACCCTTTCCCACAATTTGTTATAACCAACTTATGATACGTGCTCTTCCTTATCAATGCATCCCATGCTGACCACTTGCAATGCATCCCATGCTGACCACTTGCACCTGTTCCTGCTCTTCAGAATCTGTTACCCTTGGCTCCATTTCTTTTGGGCTGGTCCCCTTTGGGCTCATCTTCATTGGCCCATCTGCTGTTTGTGCCTTGCCCACATCAATTGGCTTATGTTGATTCTTCTTCTCTCTTCTTCTATATACATATTTCAGCTTCTCATCAATACCCCCTTCCTTAACATTCACCTTGCCCGCAAGGTGAAAATGTGGAAATAGAGTTTGGAAAGCATTTAAATCTTCCCAAGAACGTTCACACTCGGGCAGCCCCTCCCATTGCACCAGAACTTCCAGCTGTCCCCCCACCAGTCTGCGGCTGTCAAGCACATCTGCTGGCTGAACCTGCATCTCCAAAGATTCGGACAAACAAGAAGGAAAAGGCAAAACCTGGACCCCTGGATGGACAGCCTTCTTCAGTTGGGAAATATGGAAGACCGGATGGATTTTAGCATACGTAGGAAGAGATAACTCATAAGCCACTGGACCGACCCGTTTAACAATCTCAAAAGGTCCGTAAAATCTTGGACTCAATTTTTGATTGACACGCCTAGCTAAAGATTTCAGCTTATAAGGCTGAATCTTGAGATATACGTGATCACCTATATTATACACCACATCCCTGCGTTTTTTATCCGCTAATAACTTCATCTGAGCTTGAGCTTGGTGTAGGTTGTGTTTGAGTGCCTCCAATATATCATCTCTGGTTCGGAGCAGCTGGTCTACTGCATCCAGTTTTGTATGGGCCGCCCCCAACTGAATAAGCATGGGAGGATCCCTCCCATATAGAGCTCGAAACGGTGTCATTTGGATAGATCGATTATATGAGGTGTTGAACCAAAACTCCGCCCACGGAATCCATTTAACCCAACCTTTAGGATGCTGTCCAATAAAACAGCGAAGATAGGTTTCCACCGTGCGATTTACCACCTCCGTTTGGCCATCCGTTTGAGGATGATATGCGGAACTGAACCGCAACTTAGTACCGGTTAAACGAAAAAGCTCCCTCCAAAAATTACTGAGGAAGACACGGTCTCGGTCCGATACGATTGCCGTGGGAAAACCATGTAAACGCACTATTTCATTGATGAACACAGCAGCGACATGTTGAGCAGTAAAAGGATGTGATAAACAAATAAAATGGGCATACTTACTGAGACGGTCGACCACCACATAAATAGTATCCTTCCCTTGAGATTTTGGTAAGCCCCCAATAAAATCCATAGAGATTTCCTCCCATACCTGATTAGGAACTCCAAGTGGTTGCAACAGTCCCGCCGGAGACAGGTGACAATATTTTTGTTGTTGGCAAATGGTACAGGCCTGGACAAAGGCTGCCACATCCTGCCTCATGCCCTTCCAATGAAACAAAGCTGAAATTTTTTTAAAAGTGCGTAATTCACCCGAATGTCCACCCCATGGTGATGCATGGAATTCCTGGAGCAGGAGCTGTTTGCGGGGTGAGTCCTTGGGAATGACCAGCCTTCCCTTGAACCATAGACACCCTCTACTGACCGTATAACCCGGATGAGACTCGGAATTCTGTACAATATCCATCATAATGTTGTGAATTGTGGCATCATTCGAACACTCATCAGCTAACAACCGCAAGTCTGGGCTGGATAATAAGGTGATCCCTTTAAATTCCATTACGCGTGAGAGGGAGTCAGCTGCTCTATTTTCCACACCCGGTTTATATTGGATCTCAAAGTCAAAGCCTAACAATTTAGCTGCCAACTTCTGTTGACCCTCTGCCATCAACCGTTGCTCAGTAAGAAATTTGAGGCTCTTTTGATCCGTGCGGATAATAAATTTATTTCCCATAAGATAATGACGCCACTTATGCACTGCCACCACTATTGCCTTGAGCTCCCTTTCATAAACAGATAATTTGCGGCCAGCCTCCGAAAAAGCTTGACTGAGAAAAGCAATTGGCGAAGAGTCTTGCATAAGCACAGCACCCATCCCAATACCTGAAGCGTCGGTCTCCACCACAAACTGTTTATCAAAATCAGGTAAAGATAGTGCTGGCAGCCCCATCATTACCCGTTTCAACTCCTCAAAAGCATCATTCGCCTGTTGATCCCATTTGAAATTATCCTTCTTCAAGAGTTGGGTCAACGGTTTTGCTATCACCCCGTAATTCCGGACAAAACGTCGGTAATACCCTGGTAATGCCTAAAAATCCTCGGAGCCCCTTCAAATTGACCGGCTTGGGCCACTCCTTAATGGCTTCCACTTTGCAAGGATCTGTTTTCACCCCCTCTTGGCTAATGATGTGACCAAGGTATTCCAACTCTTCTTGACCAAAACTGCATTTCTTAAAATTGGCTTGCAAACAATTCTGTCTAAGGACCTCCAACACTTGTGTTAAATGCTCCATATGTTCAGATTCCCCCTTGCTATACACCAGGATATCGTCAAAGAATACTAACACAAATTTTCGTAAGAAAGAACGAAAAATGCTGTTCATTAGTGACTGAAATGTTGACGGGGCATTTTTTAACCCGAAAGGCATCACAAGGTATTCGTAATGTCCCTCGTGTGTTCGAAACGCCGTCTTCTCAATATCCCCCACATACATTCTGATCTGATTATATCCGGACTTCAAATCAAGTTTAGAAAAAATCACTGCTCCTCCCAACTCATCTAGTAGCTCGTCAATAATTGGCATCGGAAACTTATCCGTGATAGTACCCCGATTCAGTGCTCTATAGTCTACACAGAATCTCCAACTCCCATCTTTTTTTTTACCATAATCAGAGGGCTTGAGAATGGACTATTACTAGGACGAATCATACCTGATAGCAGCATATCCTTGACAAACTTCTCGATCTCTGTCTTCTGATAGTGTGGGTACCTATATGGTCTGATGTTTGGTATGTCCGCCCCCTCTTTGAGTGGTATTCGGTGGTCACACTCTCGTTGGGGTGGAAGCCCAGTAGGTGTTTGAAACACATCATCAAACTGATGAATTAATTTCCCCAGTTTCCCACTCACCTCTTTTGTTCCCTTCTTCTTTTCCTCCAACAATCCCAGTGTGATCAAATACATTTCTGCCCCTTTCCTCCAGTTCTTTCCCACCTTCTTATAAGACATCATACTCTTTGTTAACGTCGGATCTCCTCTCAACTCTGCCATCCCTTTATGAGTGGGTACTTTTAAACTCAGCTCACGGAAGTTTGCCCTTATCTCCCCCAATCCCTCCAACCATTCAAATCCCAAGATAGCATCCACTCCCGTTAGAGGAAACAAATAAAAATCCTGTATGACTATCAAACCAGGGAAAGTAAATCGGAGTTGCTTACATACCCCACCGCTTTGTATACAGTGTCCATCGCCCACCTCGATGGTATGGCTTTGCTTGGTGTCGATGGGAACACCCAGATCTTTGGCCAACTGCTCATGGAAGAAGTTGTGGGTAGCACCCGTGTCCACCAACACGACGATTCGACGCCCTAAGAGTTCTCCCCACACTTTGAACGATCGATTGGAAGTGACTCCAACGATACTATGCACGCTCAGTCGCATATGCTGTTCCTCTTCCTTCATTCCGTTTCTCGTTTCCTCTTCCCCGTGCTCTTCTTCCTCATCGACCCCCAACAACAGGACATTAAGACGTGGGTTTCCACAGATATGATCTGCGGAAAATGGCCCATCGCAACGGAAGCATAGTTTCCGCCGCCGGTAATCGGCTATCTCCTCCGTCGACAGTCGACGATAAGCCGTTCCGCGTCTGTCAGCCGCGCCGTCGACCGCTGCTTGGGTTCCAGCCGTCGAACCTTGTCCCTCCCCTTTGTTGTTTGTGTGCCCTAATGTCTCTTCCTGAGCGTTGTTATTGGTTTGGGTTGAGTTTCGTGTGAAATTATTATTGTTATTGGGCCCTTTTGGGTTCGGCCCATTACGTGACCCATTAGCTCCTCCAAACACTTCGTTAGCCACATTATTCACCCGTGTTGTGAGAGCGGGCCGTGAATAGTAACCCGGTCCATTTCCCCCAAACCCACTTCTACCCCATCCCATCATCTTCTTCCCAAATACGTTCTCCTTTTCCTCCACCTTCTGAGCAAGAGACATCATCTCCTCCATCGTTCCCACCCGATGCAATCGAATCTCAGCTCGTATTTCTTCTTTCAGCCCATTCAGAAAAGCTGCTCTCATTATCTCTTCATCCGCGTCCCTCAACGGCACCGCCATCATCTCGAAGCTTTCGCGGTATTCTGCCACCGTGTTCGTCTGTCGGAGACACATTAATGCTTCGAACGGATTTCCAGAAGAGGATGTGTGAAACCTCTGAAGGATTGCCGCTCGAAATTGGCCCCAATTAATTCCCGGATTTCGAGCCTCCCACCATTGAAACCAGTTCAACGCCTTACCCTCCATACAAATCGAAGCTGCTTCAATTTGTTCTTCCGGTGGTATCTGGTTGATCCTGAAATACCTCTCCGCTCGATAGATCCACCCATACGGGTCTTCCCCAGCAAAATAAGGGACCTCCAAACGTCGGATACGGTCTTCCTCCCTTATGTACCTTCCGTTTCCTCCCCCTCTAATCTCGTCTTCCTCATTTTGATTTCCTCTGTTTTCATTCTCCCCATATTGGTTGTTCGCTGAGTTGCCGTCACGTTGGTCCACACGGTCCATATAAGCCAGCACCGTATCTCTCAATTGTCTCATGGATTCTGTCAGCTCTTCCATCCTTCCTTCCACCACCATCGCTCTTCGTTCTAACACTTCAACTCTCCCTTCCATTCTGGTATGAACCATATAATGCTCCAAGGATCTGAAGCTTTGATACCAAATTGATGAAACCACAATTTGGAATAAAGAAGAACAAACTCAAATTCAATTAAAATGGCACCTTAATGACACAGTGCAGCAAGCATTACAATGGCTGGTACAGCCTTGAAGGAAAAAGCAACAAATACTGAAAGTAAATGACACCAAGGGACTCCACAGTACCCTTCCCCACAATTCACCTCTGAATTGTATACTATATTTTTGCCTACCTCTACCCTTAACCTTGCCATGCTTATATCATCCCTCCTACTCTCTCTCCTCTAACAAACTTCTCACCCTTTCCCACAATTGGTTATAACCAACTTATGATACGTGCTCCTCCTTATCAATGCATCCCATGCTGACCACTTGCAATGCATCCCATGCTGACCACTTGCACCTGTTCCTGCTCTTCAGAATCTGTTACCCTTGGCTCCTTTGGGCTGTTAGGGCTGGTCTCCATTTCTTTTGGGCTGTTGCTGTTTGGGCTGGTCCCCTTTGGGCTCATCTTCATTGGCCCATCTGCTGTTTGTGCCTTGCCCACATCAATTGGCTTATGTTGATTCTTCTTCTCTCTTCTTCTATATACATATTTCAGCTTCTCATCAGTGACCAAGGTGAGTTCCTTGCAATCCATCACACGCGACAGTGCATCAGCAGCAGTGTTTTCAATCTCGGGTTTGTGTTGAATCTCGAAATCGAACCCCATTAATTTAGCCACCCATTTCTGTTGCCTCTCTACCATAAGCCGTTGCTCAATTAAGTATTTGGGGCTCCTTTGATCAGTTTTAACCTAAAAATGGCGCCCCAATAAATAATGACGCCACTTGTGAACAGCGAAGACAATTGCCTTCAATTCACACTGATAGACTGATAAGGACTTGTCTCTCTCAGAGAAGGCCTTACTAAGGAAGGCAATTGGGCATCCTCCTTGCATCAGAACTGCTCCCATTCCCACACCTGATGTATCTGTCTCCACTACAAATGTGTCATCAAAATTAGGGAGTGCCAAGATTCGCATATTCAGCATTTCCAACTTGAAGGCATCAAAAGATACTTGGGCCGCCTCCTTACTCCATAAAAACTGATCCTTTTTCAGCAACTCTGTTAATGGTTTGGCCATCTGATCAAATTGTTTCACAAAGTGCCTATAATATCCTGTCAACCCCAAGAATCCCCTAAGACTCTTCACATTTTTAGGGGTAGGCCACTGTTGCACTACTTCCAATTTATGCGGATCAGCCTTCGCACCGTTCTGGGATATCAGATGACCCAGGTATTCGAGTTCATGTCTTGCAAATGTGCATTTTTTTAAATTTGCAAAAAAGTGATTCTGCCTCAAAATGTCCAATACTACCCTCAAATGTTCACAATGCTGGTCTACACTGCTACTATAAACCAGAATGTCCTCAAAGAAGACTAGAACAAATAAGACAATGTCTCTTCTGCATCCATATTTTTAAGCTACTTGTTAGTTGATTTTCTTAGTTTTCGTTTTAAATTTTCTGTGTTGCAGTAAGACTAGCAAAGTTAGCAGTTGATAAGGTTTTGAATGCACCATGTGAGACATCAGTTTTATATCCAAAGCATGGTGGAAATCTGCACTGTTTCACAGCAGTAACACCTTGTGCTGTGCTAGACATTCTCTCTCCACCTTACAAAGAATATGAAGGAAGGAAGTGTACTTACTATCACGATTATCCTTATTCAACATTCTGTAAGTTACTGCTTAGACATATCGCTTGTTTCCTATGCATCATATAGCAGTAATAGAGCTAACTGTCCTTGAATCAGAATATTTTATGTCAATTGTACGTAGCTTTACCCTTATATTTTATGACCAGATGTTGTTTCCCAACCTCAAACCTGTGGTTTTCTAGTCACAAGGAGCAAGCTTTGCGCTGCTCCAAAAATAAAAAATAAAAATTAAGTGTGATTGAATATTGATAAGTTGAATTACAATTTTTAAATTTTAAAAGTATGCTGATGCTGCCTAAGAAGTTAGAATCCTTTTATTATAGAAAGCATACATTCTTTTATGGAGGAGGTGAATCGAATATGAGATTTGCATGTGAGTGATTTTCTTGATGCTATGGCTCTGCAGCAGCAGGAGATGCACCTGTATGTGATGGGGAAGAGGAGGAATATGCCTGGCTTGCGGAGATAGAAACACCTAGTGATCTTTATATGCGCCCAGGGGTATATGCTGGCCCACCTATTCAGCTTTAGCTCTGTTGCTTTCATTTAAAAGCAATTGGCATGTTTGCTGTTGTGAAGGGTAGATGATATTAATGCCTGAAAACATTGTCTACCCATTTCGCACCTTGAGGCTAGTGACAAGAGTATCCAAAATGCTGACGCATGGAATGTTCTGCTTGGTTTATGCCTCCTTTCGCTGGATACATGTTTTGGGCAAAGTTGAGTACATAAAATCTGCAGTATCCCATTACCTTTTGATGATAAATATTAGTTACTACAGTAGTCATTGTGCTTCATTTTATATTCTCTCATCCAGCGGTTTAGGTACTGGATTACTGAGTCAGTGGTTCAACCGGTGGATCAGTGGTTCAACTGGTGGATCATTGGTTCAATTGTATAAATTAAATTTATAAAATAATATATAATAAATATTAAATTATAAATATTATGTCCAATAAATAAAAGTGGTTATGTGGTAAGCTTTCGGATTCTTAAACATGGCGACTCAAATTCAAATCTCATTGCTTGCAAAATGAATATATTTTACATAATTTAACATAAAATTGTTTTAACTAAAAAACCGGTAACAATTCAACACCGGGTGAACCCGATTTTGGTTTGATTAACTGGTTTAATACCGATTTGAGTATATAAACAATCTTGTGGCCAGCTCGAATCGATGAGGGCACTAAGTTACCGAATGAGGTCTACAAGATGTTATTTTCTTGTACATTATTATAAACATAATTATCTTATAATTTTCCTCATAAATGTAGTATATACACTGATTAGAAATGGTAATGCTTTTTATTTTCTTCTTGGTGAATATGATAATGTTTTATTATCTACGAAAAGGATGGCGTCTGTCATTCCCATCCCTTTACTATGAGAAGAATTTCAGTAGTTTAAATTAATCAAAATTAGATAATTACAAAGAGGGGAGAGGGGAGAGAGGAGAAATGAGAAAAAAAAATTTGTCCAAATATCACCGGGCGTAGAGCACCAAATTTTTTCCCCTTTACCAGCACCCTGATAGTTGTTTGCTATGCTAATTATCATTGCTTTTACTAACACATCATTTGTATACTGGCCACCTTTGGCATCGTTGTGGTAATTACTCAGCTTATTAAAGGTTGTCAAAGTATCCATTTCCTGGTTTCAGTTTTTAACCAAGGTCTTTCTCATTCCTCTCTCGATATTTTATGTACAGTAGGCGTTATTTTAACATGTTTGATTCAAGATAAATTTAGGTCCTCATAGCTGGTCTCATAATTTTTTTATTCTTGTAACTTTTATGTTCTTTTTTTTTTTGGTAATCTAACTTTTATGTTCTTCAATATAAGTTATACTTTCATAGTTTTATAAAAAAAAATTGTACATTTACAAATTAAATTGTAAAAACTAATCTTTAATAAAATATAGTGCAACTACTTTTGGTGAATAAAAATCGGAACAAATAATTAAATTACTGAAAAATATATGAATTGATCCTCAATAATAAGGATAAATATAAAATATAAGGGTAAAGTGTGTGTTATTTCAAAAGATGTAAGGTTGTGTCATTTTAAAGGATGTAAGATTGTGTCATTCAAAGAAAGACATATATATTTCAAAAAATAAATAAATGTGTGAAAAAGAGTATATATAAGTTGTGTAATTTAAAAGGATAAACACTTTTCCCAAAATATAAACACTAAACTACAAAAAAGTATATATTTCAAATACTAAATTTAAAAAGTAGAGAAGTACAAACATTGAACTAAAAATAACAATGTCTTAAGCTCTGTCAATTACAAATTCTTATTCCCGTAAGCAGAAGGGCTAACTCATCAAGTAGATATTTTTTGAATACAACTACGCAGCTTTGTCGCTGCATTTACTTTACAACAAAGTACTGCCTCACATTATAATAGTGGCTTCAGGCATCAGTTAATTATTCACTAATTATTTCAGTTCAAAACACACACTATAAGGCTAATACATCAAGTAGGTCTTTTGAAAACCCCATATAAGGCTAGAAGTTATATCAAAACTCAGGAATTTCCTTGGTCCCATTTGTTTTCTTAAGCAAATCAATTCTGATGCAGAAATATTTCCGGAATAAGTTTTAGAGATCACACTAAGGTGATCTGAAAGCTTGACCAGCGTATCGCACAGTTCCAAGTTCCTCTTCAATCCGAAGAAGCTGAAACGAAATTTAACAATTTGTGAAGAAAATTGTGTATTAGATAAATCACATCATTATCATGCTAACCATTCACATAGTAGTATTCAGTAATTGAATTTTAGGCACCCAAAAAACAATTACTTTTCAAGGATTACGATGTTTTATCCAAAAAACAAAATTATAGGTTGCTACCAGGTACTAAATAGAAAATTTTGACTATAAGCCATATATTCTAACCCTTCATAAGTATACTCAATTTCTTGTTTTTACTTCTATGAATTTGTTGCCACCGTCCCAACTAGTTTGGGATTAAGGTGATCTTGATGTTGACTTCTATCAGTTTGTTATAATACCTCCCCCACCCCCCCCAAAAAAAAAACCTAAAAATAAATAAATAGATAAAAAAATTAAAAAGACAAGTTAAAATAGGTCAGAGGCAAAGATAAAACTTATAGGGACGTTCGAATGAACACAACATTAGGTACAAGTATTTCTGATTTACTGTAAAATATTCACGTCATAGGCTAAGCTATAAAGCCTTGAATGGAAGAGGAGGAAGAACTTAACCCATGATTGTAGTTACCTGATTATACTTTGCCAATCGCTCGCTACGGCAAGGAGCGCCAGTCTTAATCTGAAGGACAGAACTTAGATAATCAACATGAATGTGATAACATCATGGCACAATTTTTACAGTAGTTTAAAATATTAAATTCACCAAACAAAAAAGATTAAGGATATATAACCTGTCCACTAGCCAAGCCAACAGAGAGATCAGCAATGAAATTATCCTCAGTCTCACCACTCCGGTGACTAACCATGACACCCCAACCAGCAGCCTTTGAGTCAAGTGCAGCCTGAATAGATTCAGTCACTGTGCCAATCTGGTTTACCTGCAGTCAGTGGATAACGGTAAAACAAAAGAAGCATTAAATGGAATGCCTCCCCAGCAAATTCTGCCACATGCTGCTGGTGTTGGATTAGTTTTGATTACATGGCAAATTGAAAAAAACTAACCTTAAAGCACGCTGCAAAGAGGAAATTCGGGGCAAATTAAACTAAACATATAAACAAAACAACGAAATAAAAATTCTATTACATATTAGCAATCTTGCATAACGTGAGAAAGAAAAATTATTTAAGAATGCAAACCTTTAGAAGCAGACCATTGCAAGCCTTCTTCTGGATGGCTTCAGCTATTCTCTTTGGATTTGTAACTAACAAATCATCTCCTACAAGTTGTATATCAACTGAAGAGAGTAGTGAAGCCCATGAACCCCAATCATCTTGATCAAACGGATCCTCAATTGACACAATTGGAAATTCTTTCACAAAGTCTTTATAAAGTTGACCAAGACTCTCAGCAGAGTGAACATGAGTTCCATCATTTGGCTGTTTCTTGAAGTTTAAATCATACTTCCTGTCCTTAGTGTAAAACTCTGAAGCTGCAACATCCATACCTATTTTAATCTGCACCATTGTTTTTAATTTCCTGAATAGTGCAAATCGATATTCAACCTCAATAAATGTAAAATAATGAAAGTACTGCCTACCTTGCCAGTATAACCGGCCTTCTCAATGGCATCAATGAGTAAAACCAGACCTTCCCTGTTATCCTGAACATTGGGAGCAAAACCTCCTTCATCTCCAACATTACAAGCATCTTGTCCATATTTTGCCTTGATTATGCCCTTTAATACATGATAAACTGTTCTAGCAGAATGATCGAGTCATTGACCAGAAAGGAAGGCATACCAAAATGAGAAAATGCACACAAAAGATGCATGGTTGCAGCAACAAGTCATATAAACTCACAATCATACTTCCTCAGGATGGTTACAGTCATAAAGCATTATGTTACTAACCTTCACTGCCCATGCAGAGTGCCTCAGCAAATGATGTTGCTCCAACCGGTAATATCATAAATTCTTGCATAGCCAGATTATTTCCAGCATGACTACCCCCATTTATAACATTAAAAGCTGGAACCGGCATAACAAGTTCCTTAGTTCCTGAAATCTCCTGGATGTGCTTGTACAAGGGCACTCCCTTTGCTCCTGCACCAGCTCTACACACACTCAGTGAAACTCCCAATATTGCATTAGCCCCTAGTTTGGACTTGTTAGGAGTTCCATCAATTTCCAGCATAATAGCATCCACATCAGCTTGATTCCTTGTTAAACACAAAGCCATAAATGTCAGCTGTACATCACAAACGCCAAAAACAGAACACCATACTTTGTCAAGAGTTCATGTAAATATAAAATCAGTTTCTCTTTCTTTTTTTCCTTTCGAAATGAATAGTAAGTCAGAAGAAGAAATGATGAAAATATTACTAATTTAAAGCAAAAAAGATATCAAGTGCTAAGCATAACACTCAAAAAGTAGTGTTCAACTCACAATGTATAGCAGGCTACATAAACCTAGCTGAGAAAAGCTTAACTAAACTAGCCCTATGTCATAATTACATCAGTTTGATTCTGTGAAAGACACTGTTTCTACGGCGTCTCTTTATAGCATGAGCACTGGTTTCCAACTTGTAATACATTGTTAATTATTAATAAAACACACAAATTCCATGTTTTTCATTGCTGACATTGATTATGGGGATCTAGTCTATAACACACACCTGTTATTTTATGAAGGCTTAACAACTGGAATCCTTTGATTGACAGATCAGTGTCAAATGCTGGTGTAAAGGAAAAATTGTACTAATAGGTAATAAGTTTTGAATTCCCAAAACAATTTAGATACCTATGATATGATCATTCTATGCTTCCTGCGTTAGCCCTATATGTTTAGATTGCAATATCATATAGATGCTAAGGGAATGTTTGGATGGAAACAGATAAAAAGGACAATTTTTTATTTTAGGTGAATATTCTCCTTAATTAAGAATTTTATAAAAATAAGATATTATCATATAACATTTGAATCTTCCATTTTTCAATTTTATAAACATCTTATGATTATGTTCCAAACTCTTCCATCCAAACAAAGACGTACTCAAAGTGCATTTCCTTAAAATCGTCATCAACATCAACAAACACTGTTCAAAACAGAATCCAATATAACCATCATTTACCTAACATCGACACCAACAAGCTTGGGAGCCAAAACTTCATTGATGTTCCTAACGGCGTTGAGAACGCCTTTCCCACCATAGACGCTCTTGTCTCCATCTCTGAGCTCCAAAGCCTCGTAAATCCCCGTCGACGCACCGCTCGGCACGGCGGATCGGAAAAGCTGGTCGGTCACCAGATCTACCTCCACCGTGGGATTCCCTCTGCTGTCCACGATCTGCCTCGCCTTCACCGACCTCACCGCGCACTCCCTCGACACCACCGTCGTCGCCGCAGAAGGAGCCGCCGCCGCCGAGTTGCGCACGGTGAGGGGGCGTCGCCGACAGTTACGGAAAGGGACGGAATGAGACGTTAATAGACGGCGAAAAGTAACGGAGGAGGACGGTGTTTGGAGAACGGTTTTGGTGGTGGGTTGGGGAGACAAACTCAAAGCCATTGATTAATTATTTTAATAAGTGTTTTGAGTTGTGTTTACTGGACTAAGAAGAACAGAGTAATGACACTAAGTTTAAGGGTTTGTGATATGAATATATGAAGTGAGGAGTGTTTGTTTATATGAAAGTTGTGTTGGTGGGAAACTCCGCCGAGGGGCGAAGAAACTTAAATCAAAATGAAGCATAATAAACAACGCCTTTTTGGAGGTAGTTGGGGTCGCCATGACTCCTGGTTAGGGTGCTGTGGTAGGTGGTACTTGCTAGTTGCTAGTATGCTGAGCATGCGTTTCTTTTCTTTGCATTTTGCAATTGTAAAAATATACGGGAGAGGTTTTTTTTTTTTTTTTTTACTATTTCTTATTGGGACAAAAGTATGTATCATTTTAAAGGACGTAAAGTTGTGTCATTTTAAAAGAGAGAAAAAGATAGATAAAGGATGAGAGATAGTTGACAAAAAAAATAAAGGTGTGGGTCTTACTTCTTCGTAAGAGTGAAAGAATATAAGTTGTGTCATTTAAAAGAATAAACATTTTTCCCTTTCTTAATATTAAATTTAAACCATTGATTCCCGTCAATCTAGTGGTTAGAATTTATGAGATCATGTTTATTAATTAATTATTAATTTTCAATAAATTATAACCGTTACATTGACGGAAATCAGCGGTTAAAATTTGGTAGTAAGAAAAATAGGTAGTAAGTATAACTTTTCCCAAATTATATTTAGCTAATTGTCTTTAAAATCTATTTTAAGTAATTACAAATAAAAATTATTAAAAAAGATATTTTTTTGTTTTTAATTAACTTTTATTTATTTTTGAAAATGAGTTCTGTCTTTCTTGCGGGTTAACTCCTTGTATATTATTATTTTAAGTGACAAAAATAAGATTATAATCTCTTGGTAGTGTGTGTACATTGACACGTAAGAGAGGGTTCATAATATGTGTATCTGGTTGGGCTAACCCTTTATTTATAGATGAGTTATTTGGCAAGAGTGAACTTTAGGGCCTTTTAGGAACATTAGGGATCCAGTTCTTGATCTATTACTATTGTACAAGGATTAGTATAATTAAGGAATTTTTTCTTAATTTTTCTCTTAGCGGTTAGCCCTTCTTGGACCTTCTAGAGCGTGGGCCTTTACGTGTCCATAACAGTTGCCCTTAATTCAGTAGTGTGGATGTTCGAGTTGCTTAGATGTAATAGCTATTGTCTTCGTGTTGATGGACTTGTCTTCTTTTGCTGACAATTTTTCTCTGGGTTGAAAATCCTTCTTGGCCAACTTAATTTGGTTGGCGATTGCAGTTATTGTTTCTGACTGTGTTCAAGATTAAACTTGCTAAGCTTTGATGCTGGGATCCAGTCGTGTCCTGGTCCATGTTGGGTGCTTTGGTTTGGGACTTGCTAAGTGAGTCTAGACTCATCTTTCAATTTTGTTATGCTGGCTTCTCATGCCGGCCATCCTCCCTTCAAACTTTTGTGATTGAAGTCCCTATTAGAAGTGGAGGGGCTTGACCTTCTTGCCAGGGTCTTATCTCGACCTTTCCGAGTTGCAATGTTTTAGCTAGAATCCATGTAATGTTGTTGAAACGCGCTCCAGATTCTATACTTCGGTACTCCCTAGTTCACACAGAGGGACTTTCTTTTTGTGCTTCATGATCCATATTTTTACGTCGACCTTTGAATTTTGGTGGTGGGTTTCATGAGCTGGGTACTAAATATGCTACTCCAAAATGTTCGATCCCGCTTCCTCTAGTTGACTGGGATACTCGGTTGTTGATTGTCTTTGTCGAGTCACCGGCTTCTATTCTGACATCTCCTCCCTTAGCCTTCATGGTTGAGGTACTAGCTTGGATTGACTGATCTTGCTTTTTAACCGCCTTATCAAGATCTCAAATTATGAAAGTTGTTGCTATTCCTCGTCCTATTTTGATGATTATGTTCTTAAGCTCGCCCCCCAGTCCAGTAGGCTGAAAGTCCGAGATGCCGGGCTATAGTGTTTTTGTACTTCGGTTATACCCAGATCCTTTTTGTTTGAAGACTATCTGGTCGTGCCGGTGCCTGGTTGGGGTTTTCGGGCCGCTCAGTGTGTCAGACAGGTGACTTTTATTGGTGTGGTGATACATGATTTCCTGGCGTGATTCAGTCTCATGTTGTAACACTCCGTGTATACCCGGTTTGTTAACATGTCATCGTATTAAGCTACACTTAATTAAAATGCGGAATAACTTTTTCTTTCATTCAATTATGACGTCATTATACTTAGCCAAGTTGATTACTTAATCATTTTCATAAAAACATCGCCTGTATGTAAATTGCAAAGGCAGCTAACTGAAATATCTCAATATATAAATAAAGTGAGTATCTAAGTCGCAGGACTATAACACATAGCCTGGACAATAATCCTGATACATTATTACAACTCATAACTAAAAACATAAAGTCAAGTAAAGGAGGCATGGATAATTCCCATGCTCACCAAATAAGGCGACAAAGCCCAACAGCAGTCTTAACAGCAACAACAATATAATGAAGCTAAAAGCATGAAACAGTAAACAGTATCCAGCATCCAATCATAACAGCATGTCAGCATAAGCAGCAAAAACATGTATCAACTAAGCTCTGACCTCCTGCCACTAGAAGCCTCAACCCCTGGGTTACCTGAACCTGAAATAAGCGTCCCCAAACGTGGGGCAAGATCTCTAAACAAGAAATCTCAGTAAGATAAGGGGTCCTCAAGGATCTTCCACCCCAAGCTCACTTATATGTGCAAATATAAGTTCAAAAGCATTTATCCAATATAAGTTCCAAAACAGTGCAATGCAACAAATAATCATGACATGTGTATTATAACTATTCTACTGATCAGAGAAGAGCGCAGGAATACGTCTATTACCCACACAGTACCAGCCCTTTCTGAACCCGCCTACAGGACCACCCCTTGGCCTCCTGTCTAGGCGTAACACCACATACATATTATAAGAGATTGTACTTAAACAGCTCCATAGCATTTCATAAATAACACATGAAAGCCACATCATGCATATAAACCATACCCCCATGGGACATGGTGGAACCAACAATGACTAAACTGAGGACACGAAAGCTTACCTTGCAAGCTAACTATCCAAGCCAAGAGTCCACACAGCTCAAGGTCCACAACACAACTCAATCACAATCTATTTATACAATAATTCATCATTAATAACCATTTCTCTAGGCTACATTAAGTGATTAAGGCTTCCCTTCTTATTTTAACTCATTTTTTGCATTTTCTGTAGGAGTTATTCGAATACTCCCCGATGAGTATTCGAATACTCCAGCTCTCCAGAAAGTATCTGAATACTTTCACTTAAGTATTCGAATACTACAAGGTATCCGAATACCAAACCCCAAGTATTCGAATACTATTCATTATTCGACTACTTCTTCAAGGGTAATCGAATACTTTTCTTCCCAGAAAAGTATCCCAATACTCCAGTAAGGAGTATTCAACTACCTATGAACAAGTATTCGAATATTGCACGAAAAGTATTCGAATACTTCTTCACCAGAATGCAAACACGATCAGTGGTCTGCATAATTCCATTTTTAAGCATCCAAATGTGATTGGGAGTCCAATGACTCCCTAAGCAGAAGTTCATTACTAAGTTAAGAACCCAGAAACACGTTCCTTTCATCAAATGGTTCAAGTTACGATTTTTAATGGATTGAACAAGCTTAAATCATCAAAACACCAAAGCTATGATCATGGTATACCTTAGGCTTCACAAACTCAGAAAAAGACTCCTCCTTGGAGCTTCTAACACAGTCACACAACACTGACTTCTAAGGCCCACGAATTTGACACCTCAAGGTGGTGTCTTTCACCACAAAGCTCACAACTTGGAGCTCAAAATGTCAAGAAAGTGACTCCTCTCCAACAAATCTGAAAACAACACCTTAAGCCTCTCAACTCAGCAACCTATACTCAGAGATGAGTGGCCTAACACCCTCATAAGGTTCACTACAAGTGTTTACAAGGTCAAAGTGAAGGGATCAAGGGAAAATGTGAGTCCTTGAGGCAATTCTATGGAGAAAAGCTCAAGTTTGAGAAGGAGTAAGCAATGGAACAGTGCACACATATTTAGACCAGCCACCACTCACGTATGAGTCACCAAATGCCTAGGGTTTTGAGCCCAAAAGTTGCATTTATAGGCACTTAAGCTTTAAACACACATTATTAACAATAATAGCTATGCTTAGCATTTTAATCTCAAACTTTAGATTCTGAACCTACTCATTTTTCCAAGATTTATCATATTTTTATTTTATTTTTCGCAGCACCTTTCCGGTTCGCGCTTTTCCATAGCCAGTATCGGTTCTGGAACCCGCTCTCATTATTTTGACTTGAGACTTGTTTTGCTAGTCCTATATAATATTCTAGGAATATTCATGTATTTATTATAATTTTCCGGGATACTTCATTAGTACGCATTTATATCGGGTAGCAGAACCGGTATCTGCACTTTTCGTCAGAAAAGCGACTTTCAGCATTCTTACTCACTTGCTAGAATTATTAAAGCCTCATAATAATTATTAGGGTCAATTATTGAATCATTTTCTAATTCTCACATTTAATTAATTAATTTCCTTAATTAACGGTGCGGGTTCTTACACATGTGCTAGTTGCTTACCGCTTAACTCGATCGTCTTGGACAAGTTCTAGATGTTAGAGTAGCTGGTCTGTCTATAGACAGTCTTGTTCGTGCTTCTACGTCGCCCTGTTTGGGCTGTGGGTGCTGCCCTTTTTCCCTTAATCTAAATTCTGAAATTGATCTGTGTCCAGGATTTTGGACTAATAGTTATGTGTCGGAATGCCTACATATTTTGTACATTACTTTTTCCTAAAGGCCCCTTTTAATTTTGCAGCAAATATTTCCAGTTTTATTTCTGATCCTTTCTTTTTGTTCTTGTAGTTTGAATTCTTCTTTTATGAATGCATGTTTTGTTTAAGTTTGCGTAGTCGAATTCTTCCTTGCTAGAATTTTCCCAACTTTTATTGTCATGACTTTGATTTTGAGTTGGCTTCATTCGCCTGAAATCTTGAGTTTGGCGAGGCGGGGTTTGCTTCTTTAATTCTAAACCCCGACTTCTCTTGCTGTGACTTTTTATCTTGACTTAACTTCTTTATGGAAACGATTTTCTTTGTTTGTAGTCGCTCTTGTATTTGACTTGACTTGTTTTGCCATAATTTTAGGCTTATGAATGCAGTGTTTGCCTTCTTGGCTTTGAGCATAATAATATTCGTCATGAGTATTTTATCTAAGCCTCGCTTCTTTCGCGGTGGATTTTTTATCTGAGCCCGACTTAGTTCACCGTGGCTTTTTTAAGTTGACTTTCCAGTCTTAAGTGTACGAAGGCAGTTTTTTGACTTTTATTTTCTAGCTCGGCTTCGCATACTGTGAATTTTTATCTTGACTTGGCTTTTTGCCAAAGTCTTATGTACGAAGGTGATTTCCCCCCTTCTATTTTCTAGCCCAACTTTGTATACCGTAACTTTCTATCTTGACTTGGCTTCATTGCCAAAGTCTTGTGTACGAAGGCAATTTCCCCCTTCTATTTTCTAGCCTGGCTCCGTATACCATGGTTTTCTATCTTGACTTGGCTTCTTTGCCAAAGTCTTGTGTACGAAGGCGATTTCTCCCCTTTTATTTTCTAGGATCAACCTGGCTAAGGTCCTATTTAGTTTATGGAGATGTTTTCCGCCTCTTTTCATTTGAGTCCGGCTTCGCATATTGTGGCTCTTGATATGATTTGGTTTCTTATGCCGAGGTCTTGCATTCTCGAATGAGGAGTACACCTTCTTGGTTTTAAGCCCGGCTTTGTATATTGTGACTTTTTTATTTTGAGTCCCACTTTTTTCGCGATTTTTTTTTATCTAAGCCGACTTCTTTCGCCTTGACTTTTTTCATTCGACTTGGCTTCTTTCGCCTACGTCTTAAGTTTGGCTTCATCTCGGATTAGGGTGAAATCCTTTCGTTTGGATCACGATGTCTCCGAATTCGTCTTCATTTTCGTCCCGTATTCAACTTTCTTACTTATGAATTACATACATGCTTACTTATTCTTTCATGATCTATGTCTTATAAGAGAATATCCTTTAGGGGCGTTTGGTAGAGGAGAAATTTTTTTTATCCGGGAATCTTGATTTTCAAAAATATGATTTTTATATTCAGTTTATGATAATATTCGAAAATTTAAAATTTAAAAAAATTCAATTTTACGGGAATCCTACAAAAAGCCACGTACCAAACGGCCCCTTAGTTTAATGTCTCCTCTTAGCCCTTAATCACTTTATGATACCTACTTCATAAAAGTAAATGGCCTTGAAGGCCGATGCATGTGAGAGGGAAAAACAAAATTTTTTAAAGCGGAATTACACATACAATCAAGATTCATGCTTTAAGACAACATGATATACCTTGTTCGTGATTCAAAACTCCAAGGTGATCAGTGTCAGGTTTGAAGGGTTCAAACCCTCTAACGTTGATCCACACCACCCCACGTCAAGATGCAAGAACTCTTCTTGAAAAGCCACCAATTGATCACCACAAAGAAGCTTGCTAGGCGCTCAATGGTTGAAGGAGGAGGCAAGGTAAATGTGTTTAGAAGACTGAAGTTTTCATCATGAAAACTTCACAAAAGTGGCGCATGGATGCTCTTAGAAAAGGCTACGTTATTTTTGTGAAACCCTAAGGAGAACCTCACCAAAGTGGAGCACAAGAGGATGAGAGAAAAGCTAGCATTCAATCAGATTTTTCAATTAAAAATCTGATCTAGAATGGCGCACAACAAAAGGAGAAAAATGTGGAGTTGTTGCAATTCAAAAATTCCCAACAACCTACCTTTGAATCCTTATGAGACTAGGTCTTAACCTAGTCAAAATTCTGACCTAATGGCCAGCCAAATGTGCGCCCCCTTTAGCCCTAGAAACAATCAAGATACGTTGAGTAGTTGCATTCAAATTTGAACTAACTCACTCACTTATTCTCTCAACCAACCAAATCTGATTGGAGCTTATTTGGTTGATTAGATGATACTCGTAACCACCCAAAAGTAGCGCCCCAATCAGCCCTTGGTGATGTCAAAGATCTCCTCTTGATACAAGGGAGTTGTTCTAACAAGATCTTATCTTATCCTTTTGTTATGAAACAACTCTTCATAGCCAATTCAAAGTCGAATTCAAACATTAAAATTCAAACGTTCAAACATTTAAATTCAAAATTCAAATTCAAAATTTAAATATTTGATAATTAATTTAACTAATTAAATTAATTAATAATGTCTTGGACCATCCAAGCCCATTAACCATACCATGCGCCCTCTCCCTCTTAGGTGGGCTTCCAAACTTCTTCTTGAGCTAACAACCATTATTAGGCCCAATACCTTTAATGCTATATCATCATGACAATAAGATGTTAGTGTGTGACCCATTAGGCCCAACATAGCCACTGACATAAATGGGCTTGGGCCCAACAAACCCACAACCCATCTAATGACAACACAGAGCACTAGCAATGCTTTGTTTCCCAGAGCTAGTTAAGTTTAATGACATGATCATCCTATTACACATATTTGGTTACCGTATATATCTCCTTTCATCTCGGTTACCTTCGCATTAAACCTAGGGTAAGGAAACGTATCAACCCTTGCAGTTTAGGGTAAGCTTTATTCGAAATAGGGAATCTTCAATTTACTGACTCTAAAGGCAGATCATCTCATGATCACTTTTATTATGCATAGATTCCCGAGTCCCTGTAAATGTCATTCCGATTTCTCCGGTTTACAGATAACCTAATCTCTCACAGAGATTTGACGAATTCCTCCAGTTTATCACCCTAGCCCTGTGCTCTTTCCGGAAAAGCCCAAAAGTATACCCATGAGTCTCCATGTTTCAGGCATACGAGGTATACAATCAAAGCATGCCTTCTAGGACACAGTCTAGGTGATAACTTCTGGTCTACGGAAAGACACCCAAATATAAAGAGACTACTCTAATGATACTGTCTGTGAGATTTCCTAATAGAGTCTCTTTGTCTGTTCAGTGCGAGTTATACCCTTATAGGTCCACCCACGACTTTAGCTAAGACATCTCTATATTTGTAGCACATGAGGTCTTTACCTTGTATCCAAATACAAGTAGATAAGTCGTGCTAGTCTTACCGGAGATCACTGATCCCATTCTCAGTATCTTTAGACTAAGAATATAAAATTAGGAATAAACATTCGATATCCTTGAATCCTCATGATCGTGACCTCATCACAGACACTCAAGAGATACCTATTCTATTCCAAGGAATTTATCCAGTTATTCATAATATATTAACAATAATATTGAGACAAAATATGAAACAGGATAAAGAGTGCTTATAATTTATTTGCGACAATATAAAAGGTCCACATCTATGTCCTAATTTAATCAAAAGATTGTCTCTAGGACACCCATATACTAACACTTCATTCTTCATATATACACGCCAAATTAAGACATTACAATTCTTTTTTAACATACATATTTTCTCTACCCAAATTCCTTTATGTCTTAATTAATGAGAATTATCTTTATACACCTGAATATCTCACTTAGAACATGCATTTCTTGTCATCCAAGTTATCACATTACTTACATACTTGGCATTATATATCTTTTTATCGATCAATTAATTAAATTACTAAATCCCTGCAACTTTACTAAATTCATTAATTGTCTAATCCATCAATACCTAGGCTTCACATTATACAATATTCATCTCAAGACATTCATACATCCAACACGTATAATCCATATCGCCTAGCCATCCATGACATGGGCGCCACATGCATAATATAATCTCAATCCAGACAACATAGGTAATTCTGTAAAATGAACTATAATCGAAAAATCACAAGTATTCAACACTATAAGCGTATACATGTTCCCCAACAAAATAAACAAGCTTATTCTGAAAAGGCATAACAACCCCTATGCGGCTATGCTCACCTCTAACAAAATATAGATAATATAGAGACAATGATATTCAAGTCTCATATGCATAGGAAACTATCATATAGCAGCAATGCATGTAACATGAATATCTGCACCTGAAAAATGTGCCCCAAACGGAGTGAGATTTTGAAAAATCTCAATAAATTAGGGTTCTCGAAGGATTCCTCTGCCCCAAGTTCACTTTAGGTATAACAGTATAAAAACTGTGGAACAATATGAGCAATATAAAATCCATATGGTGCCACAACATATATATATATATATATATATATATATATATATATATATATATATAACATGCATGTGTGATAACACGGCGACTGGCCAGAGAACGGTATGATTTACACATGTCTTCTACATAAATTAAAAGCAAAAGACATCTACCTTGTATCCACATTCAGGGATTAACATCTTGTGCAACTATACTCTACACTCAAGGATTACCATATTGTGTGTAATAAATCACATCACATATATATAAGAGTGCATCATTTCATAAATTTAAGTTCCAAATAAAACACATATACCATATCAAATAACCAACCTCCTCATGAAGTCTAGTGGAACAAACGAAGATTAACCCTGAGAACCAAAAGCTTACATATTACAGCAACATACTCCAATGCTATGTTTCATCGAAACTGACACGGGATAGAACACGATACACCGACACATTTTGACACGCTAGGACACGTTTTGTTATTAAATATTTTTAATATATATAATATAATTTATATTTAATACATATAATAGCCCATAATAAGTTATATAATCAATCAAATTTACTATAACTTATTGTAGTATGTTAAACTAGACTATTCACATTTCCAACAAGGTATCACACGCCTCATTTGAGTTCTTTAGCTCCGGTTATAGCCGTTTAAAGTTAGACAAGCAAAGTTGTCAACTAACCTCAAACAGGACACCAAACATCCCTCACTGTTTCTGTGATTCCCAATGTTTTACTCAACCAAATACTCTTAAATTTTTATACAGAATAGTAGACATCTCATTCTTCAATTTGATATATTATAAACCTAGTTTGAATAAGAATTGAGGAGATATCATTTTTAGGAGTAGCAACCCAAAACAGTCTCTGCACAGGCCTACATTGGGCAGTCCTTACTCTTTGCGACCTACAGGATGCTACATAACTCTAAATAGAACCAAATTTTGGGACAGTATAGCTGACATCCTAATCTTTAAAATGAGGTGTGGCATGTCTCATTTGGACATCGGTGGAGGGAGATATGGTCTCTCAAAATTGGTCCAAAAACTAATCATTTTCCTAGAAATTTTGACGCATCTCCTTTGTTTTATTAACTAATCCTACTTTCTCAAAGTGTGTTCTAACTCTCCAAATTGTACCTAATAGACCAAGGGTGACACACAGGTTGAACATACATTGGTGCTATTACAACCCATAATAACATTTGCACAATTCCTTATTTATTCCATAATCCATCACTTAATCATTTGACAACTTGATACTCATTTCAATCACATGATTCAATTACATGCATTTAACATAGTTGAACAATATCATAACCTAGAATAGGTCTATTGCCCTTCCATGACATACATTCATCATTAAATTACAGAAGATCCTTAATACATCAATTACATTTAATCTACTAACAAATAAACTATTACATCATGATGCCCCAAAATAATATTACATACATAATCACTAGACTTAGCCAAAATACTACATGAACAACAATAATGCATGGTATACATCACTCATGCAATACAATATGTTCATGCACTAAGTCTAGCATGTCAAATGAAGTCCCAAAATGCAAAATATAAATGATCATAGTACACTCCATATGCTCTACTCCTCATCATCCAGTGGGCCTCTTTCCTGACACTCCTGCACCTCTATATGAAACTGAAACATAGCCCCATAACATGGGGTGAGATATATGAATATATCTCAGTAATCCAAAGGTTCTGGATGATCACTCCGTCTAATGGCTCACTCAAATATGCAATGACAATAATACATATATAAATAGAATATGCAATCAACATGGCACAACGGCCTACGGCATACGGCAATCTCAATCGAGTCCTCATCCAAGAATATATCCCCGGGATATAATTCAAAGCACCTACAACTATAACACCCGATACATTCCTAGAGTGCTCCTCGATGGATAACAACTCTATGGCCCCCGCCCAACTGGAACTCCCTACGTAGGCCTCTCTAGTGGAAGTACCCTATGGCAAATACGACAAACTATCTAGTGGCCAGAAATACGATATAAACTCACATATACCAATCAACATACATATGCATGATAATATTATAACACATACTATTACATCCAATAACTTCCAACCACTATTCTACTGGGCGTGGTGGAGAATACACGGGGATTAACCCCAGTACCAAGGGATTACCTCTTTGAAGCTCCCAAGCTAGGTAGCTTCAACCACAAGTTATTTCAAGCTTCAACTTGTACAAGAAATATCTACAACAAACGGTCATTTTAACAATTGTTATGTGCAAAATGATAACCCATTTGGTTATCCAAACAATCACATAACCAAGTGATTCAACACTTACTAAAATCCTTTCGGTCAAGGATCAAAGACAATCCACAAGCTCCAAGCTTCAATCTTCTATGGTTGTGTCCAAAGGAGGCAACCTACAATGATCACACACTCATGATCATCAATCAACTTGTTCAACAAGTTATAATTTAGGGCAACACAATACTCCCCCCACATTTTCATGATTTGGCCATCAAGGTCTTAAAAATCAATTCTTGTATTTAATTTTATTAAACCTTCTCTATAGTTTCCTTAACCACCCACAACATCATATCAACTCACAATTACATCAAATCACAAATTTACCATAATTTCCCCCACAAATACCCTATATGGCCAACGGTTATGTATCCAAGGGGCTAGAAAGTCTTCTTGCAATTTCAAGGTTCAAGGTGCATTCTTAGGTTCACATTAGTTGATTCAAGTACCCACCAATTCAATTCATCAAGCCAAACACTAACTTGCACAATTCTTTCCTAAATCCACCTAAATGGCCGAATACATGTCATCCAACAACCTAGGGGTTTTTATCTCAATCCACTTGTATTATTACACTCTCACAAGATCCAATTATTAATGATCCAAATAATCAACAAGCTCAATTTCACAATTTTGCACAATCTACCTCACATTTCCATCAAATGGCCAAACCTATGTCTTCCAATGGCCAAGGGATTTTCACTTAATTTTCAAGCATTCAGTGCATCACATATTATGTAATTAACTATCCTAACTAATCCACAACTAAATTTCACAATTTTCCAATCATCCATCAAAATTTTCACTAAGTTATCAACTTTTCCACAATAAGTTTTATGAATTCAATGATCATTAATCATCATTGTGAGCATTTAATTCCAGAGGGACACTATAATTAAAGGTTCCCAACTACCTCAAACCATCAACACATAGGTTTAGGTCACAAATTTTATGATCTCAATCAAAACTCAATAGAAATGAAATTACTTACCACCAATGGCTTCCTAAGGTTCAAGGGAGTGATATACTAGCCCTCGAGCAAGCCCGACCTCTATTGATGGCCACACCAAGCTCAAATTTGTTTCCAAAGAGTGCCAAGGATCTCTTTACACAATGGTTTTCAAGACAAATACACAACATGAAAGTTGTTCATTAGAGATTTGGATGAAGTTTCATGTAGATTGCTAAGTGTTTTGATCAAAGAAATGGAAGCAAGATTTTCTCCCCCTTTGAAGATGAACTCGGGTTTTAGAGAGAGAATAGGTGAGGAAGATAATGAATAGTGCAAGACACACTTGGTTTTAAGTGACTTTAAGTGAGGAGGGTCCCACATGCCACTTCACACATTCAAATTCATTCAAATCATTCACTTAATCCTCTAATCTCCAATTAATTCATTAACTATCCATTAAATAAAAATTTTAATATTCACCAAAGTCCTTTAATTACCCTTGAACAGACGAATCCAGAGTTTTCTTGTAATTTGGTGAAATTACTATTTTACCCTTATTTGTGTACCGTTGGCATATTTTCTCAAAAATCCAAAAATCCATCAATTTGTGCCAATAATCATATTTCTTGGTTCTAAGTACCTTTTTCAACATGTATTCAATCCTAGAGTACTAATCTTACTTTGCACATTTTTCGGTGCAACTGTACCGCAATATTTATCCGTTAAAATCACTATTCATCAATTTTTCATAAACTTGCCTAATACTCAATTTTTAGTTCTGAATCCATTTCCAGTGCTATTTCCCTCCTTTGAGGTCTAATTCTATCATTTTATAATTTAGGGTTATGTATTTGTTGATTTACCATTTTACCCTTGTACGTATTTTGACCCAGAACTTAGAATTTTCACTAAACTTCCTCTCTAACCCTAAATTTAATTATTAATATGTATTTTAAGTATGCAAGGTGTTATAGAAAAGACTGGGGGTGTTATTCCAGCAATTAAAATTTGCTTGCCAAAGCTGTTGTTGCCTTCGTTTGATCTTCTATTTATAGACTGGGGAAGACAATGACATTCTTAATTACCTCAAGTCATTCCCTGCACCATTGGATTGAGGACGTCTCCTCTTTTCTTTGATCAGACGATGGGCTTTGATTTAAGATGTATAAGACTAAGACTGAGCTGTCTTATTTGCTTTGCTTTTCCAAGGATAATCTTCTGACTTTTAAACGCGTCCAACATTATTCTTTGCTTTTTTGTGCGCGTTTTCTGCTTTGCTTTGTGTTTGTCCTTTTAGTTGTGTTTTGTTATCGTACTTTACAGAAAAGCAAAAAATAGACGTTAGTAAAATCAAAAAGTAAAAGTAAGGGACACCTCATTTTTCTTTTGTCTCTTTCTTTTCTCACTTTTCCACATTGAGAATCGTTCTTTCACACAAGTCAACATTTATTGCAAACATTTTATTATTTATAACATAAACATACTAAAAGGGGTAGAATGACTGGTGTTTCGCGAGAAAAACGCTGCAGATGGGAACAAATTTTCATCCCATCAATCCGCCATCAAAACTAACACAAAATCATTATTCACAAAATCACTATTCATCAAGAATCCCAAATTTTCAAAACTTGAAATGAGTTGAGTTTTCTTATCGTAAATCTCTTTAAAATGAAGGGAGGAGGATTTTCTAAGTTAAAATGAGCTCCAACACTCTCCAAAATTCCAAATTCCAAGAATCTCTCTAAACTTTAAGAGGTGAAAACTTTCTCCACAAGGCTTCCCACTTGAAACTAAAGGGTGGGTTTTGTTCCTAATGAAAATTTAAGCAACTTTGGTGTTGGAATTTCTTGATTTCATCAACTATAGCTCATGTTAGGTTTTGGATCTCACTAACCATGGCTTCCACGGCTTGGAGAAGAAGAGAAATCGATGGTGGTGGAGTTTTGTGTTTTAATGAACATACTCAAGCCTTTTAATCATTAGATGAGCGAGTCAACACTTACTACATAGTCAAACAAATACCATTTTACCCTTCTTTCGTATTCTTTTCCTAGCCCAATAACATAACATTATAATCATATATTTAACTCACAATCATCATGAAAATAGTCTTTCATCTTTCGGTTTAATGTAATTTTGGATATTTACATTTTTAACTCAAAACTTTCTGTAATTGCACTTTTATATGAAAAGTGACTTTATTATCATAATATGTTTTCTCCTCAAATTACTCTCTTTTAATCATGGATAAATTCTCAATTTCTCATTATATATGTTCGAGTTATTATATATAATGACGCAATGAACTGTTTAAGGAATATGAACCTTCTCTTAGAGTAGGAACACCGTTGCGATAGTTGGGAATGAAAGCAATTACATTCTTTTCAATTCTGTTTATAGTTATTTTCTTTATTCAATTACATCCTTTATACAATTTATACTTCATTTTAACAATACTTTCTCTAGGGGAACGATATTCTGGGATACTATTAATTATTATTTGGACGCGAGAGCTTGTGTGAGTGTAACCATCTTGGAACAAATTTCCTTGGTGAAAAAATTACAAAAACGACACTTTTTCGAGCCGTAATGAGTATTTTGTAAGTTTTGTTTTCCTTTTTCTGAACGACAAAGGAATAAAAATAATGGAGATGACGAAAAAGAAGGAATCCGAATAGAACATTTGATCCGGTTGTGAAAGAATTCAAGGTAAAATTTAATGAACAATTTCCAAGAATAGGAAACCCAGATACAGAAATTCTCTTGAGAGAGCTGCAAGCCTGCAACTATATGCCATCCATACAACTCGAATCTGATTAATCCAGTATTGAATAAATTGCTGGAGAAATTGAAAAAAAAAAAAAAAAAATTAAAAAACTCGAAATGATTATGAAGTCATGCTCAAAAGTTGCTCTAGATATTCAACACCCAAGTCTTCAAAGACCAGCACATTTTTAGAAGTACTAATCTGTAACTGATTCATGTCATGGCTCTTTGTTTTCTTTTTACTAGGCTTAGTAGAATTTGAGTTTCTTCTTTTTCTCATGGAGTGTTTTCTCTTGAGTGCCAAAACAGGGGAGGAATCTTCTTCCAAAGCCTTATTATTATTAGCCATATCTTTGAGGGACTCCTTCACCACTTCCTGTGGGAAATTCAGCACTGCCAAAGAACCCCTCGTTGAGAATGCTGCTTGATCATAAGCCAAAGCTGCTTCCTCTGCTGTGTCAAACGTTCCAATCCAAACTCTCACCCCATTTCTTGTTGAATCCCTTATCTCCGCAGCGAATTTCCCCCACGGCCTCCTCCTTACTCCTCTGAACTTGTGTGGTGATGCTCGAGTTTCTCTCACTTGTGCATGAGTTGTATTGGATGATACTTCTTGTGACTCAACACTACCCAGAGACCCTGAAGACTTGTTCGATTGTGATTGTGATTGTGAGTGTTCGCTGAAGTTGAAGGGAAGGGTGTTGTTGTAATTGTTGAAGAAAATGAAGTCTTTGATGTCCCATGAGAAAGGGTCCTCAGAAACGGAGGAATTTTCAGGGAAGAAGTGAAGGTTTTGGTTTTGGAAGATAAGAGAGTCAAAATCCATCTATTGGAATCAGAATGCACACAAATTATCGCTTGGAATTCTCTGTATATATATATATATTTTTTTCTTTTGTCACGGTTGCAGATAATATAGCTAATACTTGTGTGCTGTGATCTTTGAATGAAGATCTAAAGGGCTTGCCTCGTTTATATACCCATTGAAAGGATGTAAACAAAACGACCGAATGACCATTTGAGTTTAAAAAATGTATAAATCAAAATCAGTTATCATGGAGGAGCATGCCTTTGAATATTTTTATCATTTGCTTGTATTAAAGAATGGAGTAATTCCTTTGCGGATAATAGGCACGTGAGTCAAACAAATAATAAAGTAGGTGACTCTCACGCAACAAAATTGTGCCTTTTTTTAATCAAAGTTGTACTTGATTTATTGTAAAACAACTCTTATTTTAATTTTTTTATTTTGCTTTGAATTGTTTATTTTTGAAAAACTTGATATTTTTAGTAAATAAAATAAAAATAACATTAATAAAAAGTAATTTAACCAAATATAATTAAAGGTACATATATTAAAAAAAATTATTATACAAAATCTTAAGTAACCTCTATTTTAAAAAAGAAAAATTATTTGTAAATAAAAATCTTACGTAATCCTATGCTTATTAAAAAAAAAATTAGAGAAACAAGACGTTAAACATTGTTTATTTTAAAACCTAAGAGATAATTTCTTTTTTTTAGGATTTAGTATTTCTTTTGCTTTAGAAGATATAATCACAAAATAACAATGTTTTGAGATTTGAGAGAAAAAATAAATAGATTTTTATAAAGAATTATATTATAAAAGAAAAGTAAATTTTTAAAAATATCTTATGTGTAGTGAAGTCTAAAATAACGTTGTTTTAAGATTTCGAGATAATTTTATTTTATATGTTAATTTGGATATTCTTATATTTACAATATTTTTTTTTTTTTTACAAACTCTTACAAACTACAATATATTTGACAGATGTGCATTTTAGAATATTATTGATCAGACATACTATAATTTATAAATTTATAAAAAAATTATAAATGAATCTTTCGTCATTTAATATTATATCCGCTTAGCAATATTTCTCCCTTGCCCAAATATTATTATTTACTCCGGAAATGGATACGCCACCCCGTGCGCACTCGCTTGAGCAAAGGCATTGTGTCAATGTGGCACACTAACCGTATTTCTTCAACTTGGCTCGTCACATTCAGTTATTATTATCCATAGTCCATAGATGCAAGACCACTTCATTTAAGGTTCAGTGTTCATCGGAACATTATCTCATATGGTATTGGATTTAATATGATAATGATATGTTATGTGAAGGAATTTTAATTTTAATTTTTTTTTTGAATACAGGAATTATAAATTTTAACTATCAATGAATACATTAATTGTGATAATTTTATAAGTTTTTATTCAATTATTTTTTTTTCTTATCCTTTATTACTATTCATTCACCCTTATAAATGTTAGAATATTTCCATATAATATATAATCATGTTAATAACATATAGGAGGATGCACTCTCATATTCAACCGGCAGCAAAGTCTATTATCAAAAAGAAAAATTTCACGGAAAAAATTGATAGCGTCTTTTGCTTATACGCACTTCAATTTATATATCAAAGTATTATCACATTTAGAGAAATAATAATCGCGTATATTACTGTCAATATTATATGCTGTACATAGTATAGAGCATAAAAAATCGCATATTAATAATAGGATAATACATCTATAATGTGACAGGAAACAAAAAAGAATTTATGTAGAAAAACGAAAATAAAGAAAGAAAACAAAATAGAAATGAACCCATATCAATTTTGTCTCTGCAGAAAATTTCTTTTGTTTCCTGTCACATTTTAGAGGTATTACCCTTAATAATAATGTATTAAAACATCGGTCATTCCAATGTCTTCATTAATTATCTGCGTAATATATCGAGTTGTCATAGCTTCTTGCTCACACTAATTCTATGTATATCCGGAAAGTCCATGGTGATTTCCGATAAATTTGAGGATAAAATTTATGTGAAATATTTTTTGTGCTTGTATTATTTTTTTAATAAAAATATAATATGTGAATTATTATTTACTTTATTTTTTTGAACTTTCGTATATAAAATTTGAAAATAATATACAGATTTTATTTTCATTAAAAATAGCCTCATAAATACTTATTTTTATTTTTTTACATAAGTCTCCTTTTATTTTAATATGCCCTCTTTGTCCAACTCGCATTAAAAGAAAAAAAAAATGAGGCACATAAATTAGATTAGTGTAGGCTCCATCGTGAGAAATAATGGGGTTGAATGCACTGTATTTTTCCATTTCAATGACCTGTCTCTGTCTAACTTCTAGACCCTTGCCTACATAAACTGTAGAACATTTATTAGCCGTACAATAGCCGCCGGTGCGTCCTTTGCTTAGCAAATAAATAATTCAAGGTGATATAAATTAAAAATCTTTTGTAAACCATTTTTGAATTTCGTTTCTTCTAGAAAATAGCAATGTTATATCCAAGAAAATAAATCTAATAAGTACTGTATTACTTAATAATAAGTGTTAATTTTATGGGTTCATTTTTTCTGCAGTTATTATAGATAAGTTATTTTCAATAAATTCAATATGATGATATTTTGAGACGGAAATCATGATATTTTGTAATTTTAATTTATTTCAGGATTATAATAATCTTTATATTTATAATTTTTTAAGATTTCAATACCAAAACGGCATCATTTTGGGAATAAATACAAATAATTTATCTGCAATATCTGCAAAAATATTTTTTTCCTAATTTTCTCACAACGAATAAAAATAATGATTAATGAAAATTAAATATAACTCAATATATACATCCAAAATGAAAATGACTTTCGCTTTATTATTATTTTTTTGGCTAAATTAGAAATGGTTTAATTTACTTTTTTTTTTTTTTTTTGACATGTTGGATTCTATTATGTTAACGCATTACATTGATTTAGCACCACACTCATATACCAAGGCACACATTATTTTAAGTTTTTATATCAACTATGGATTGAGTTAGCATACACATTCAAATCGTTTTATTCTTATTAGTTAAAAAATATTTTATTTCATATGATCATTTGAGACTTTATGATTTGTTTTGTCTACTTCTTAGTGAAAAACATGCATTAGAGTTGTGAAGGATAAAATAGCCAACATGAACAGAATTAATCTAATCCTGGACAGGAGCTGGTTTGTTAGGGGTGTTTGGTACAGGAATTTTTTTTTTATCGAGAACAAAAATTTTCCGGAAAAAAAGTGAGAAATTTTTTTTACGAAAAAAGTTGCGAAAAGATGTTTGACAGGCCAAATTTTTTTCAGGAAAGTTGGATTAATTTTAGTAACTATGTTTGGTTAATTATAAAAAAAAATGATGGGAATTTTAACAAAAATTACCAAACTACCCATAAATTTATATATTTTTGAATTTTCGTATGGAGGAGGAGGGCATGAATATCTTTATTTATCCTGAAATTGTTGCAGTGGAAATTGCTACATGAATGGTGCAAGTTAAACACACAGAACAATCTTAAGTTTGTGGTATTTTTTTAAGTATAAAATAATTACAGGATTAATTCTTATGAGAAGTTTTATGTATTAATTTTCCTGTTATCGTTACCGGTTGTGAGGATGGTACGACACGCATATAGTATTCAACTACTTACATATAATTTTAGTTAGACAGATTACTTAGTTGTGAGCTTCATCTTTATGGTTGATCCATTTTGGTATATTACTCTTGCTTTTTTCACCTATTGTTATCTCTCTTATTGGAACTTGACATACTTGGCAGATTAATTTTCATTGTGTTATGGACCCGTGTTATGGACCCGGATAAAGACCCACGTAAGTCGGCTTACCTCAGCAACCCGGTAAGAAGGCCCACACTAACGGGCCCATCTCATCAATCCGGAATACTCGATCCGTTACTCCCAATAAATACCTGAAACGGACCGTAATTATGGAGGCGTAACGTTTGGTACGTTACATCCAGTAACGGCCGACAAGGCTGTAATGGCCCCCGCGCCATTACAGCTCAGCTACACAATTCAAACCAGAGGCAGCCCCTATAAATGAGAGGGCTCCTCGATGATACAACACAGATGATTCACCACTTTCACCACCCTAACACCACAATCATATTCTTTGCAGTGATCAAGCTAGGTATAGGGATATCTTCTTAATAGATACCCCTAATCAAGGCTATACGATCCAAAGTGACCAATCAATCTGATAAAGGTTGAACATCTCTGTCCTCAGGACAGAACACATTGTTTTGTTGTGTTCAATCAACTTGTAAACTTGATAACACCTTGAACTGTGGTCTTCATAAATGATTGGTTGGATATTTGAAGGGTTCACGTTCATTCAATATCCTTTGTAGCTCGTGCATGGAGTTGTGAAATATGGTCTTCATAGAGGATAAGAGGGTATTTTTGTCTCATAACAATGTTTCCATTTTCCTCCTGCCTCGCCAATTTCTTTTTCCATGTGTTCAATGGCAAACTTCCATAATGTAAAATGGTGGAAAAGAAATTGACAGCAAAATTCATTTCCAACCTTCACTTTATTTTCCCCTTCTACCAAACATTGCAAATGCATTTTCCCTACTGCACTTTCCATGGCAAAATCTTTTTGTCACTTACCAAACACCCCGTTAAAGTATCCCACATTCATAAGGCAGGCAACACCGTTGCTGAGTAATTGGCTTCCCATGCGACTCGTCAGAATGTGGACTTAAATTGTTTTTTTTTTTTTTTAAATATTCTAATCGATTTATCACTTTCTAACTAATCTGATTTTATACTGTATCGAAATTAAGGTTTAATTTTTTTTATCACCCTCCCACCGAGTGTTTAGATATAGACCTGATGGGAGTGGCTAGCTCTCCCTAGAATGACTAGGTTTTAGTCTGTTTTGCTGTTTCTTTGTTTTCCTGTAATCTCCACACAAAAGAAAAAAGATAAGTTTATTTCGTACCTAAGAATTCTTGTTGATTCTTTAATTCTAGCGTAAATTTATTTTATAAAAATATTATATTACTCAATAAAATGTAGACATGAAATCAAGAATATCAACTAGTTCAACAGCTAAAGTTCTTTGAACTTAATTACAGGCGTTAATCGAATTTTACCTTTACATATCATTTTTTCTCATTTATGTAAGTGAATAAATTTACATATCCTCGCTTAAATTCTAAATAGAATTTCTGACCATACTATCAATGGCGAGAAACAATATAAGCATAAAATGACAGTATTATTTTTTCTAGGCATAAAATGACAGTATCTTTTTTAGCAATACAAAGATTTTTTCGAAGGGAAAACAATTTTTTTTTTCAAAAACAAAAATATAATTTTATTATTTAATTTTAATGCATTATAATTATAAAGTTTTATACACTATCAATAATTTTGTATTGATAAATTATTTAAAATATTCACAGTATTATCTAGTAAGTCTAACTTTTTTTCTAATAATGTATTACATACCATTATGTGATATATAACATTAAAAGAAATTCTTTTAACGACACAAAATTTAAATGAAGTGTTTTGATTGTTTTAGTTGAATAAAATTTTAATAACGAAGAATATTTATTTAATTTTAATTATTTTATTCGTCCTAAACAGTAGAACGAATAAAGATGACAAAAGAGAATGCAGACAAAAGCTTTGATGGATGGGCATTTACTTTCAACTTGTAATAAAGTTAGTATATATGTGCTACTTGCTTGCTATTAGTTGCATGCAATTGTTTATAGGCTTATAAGGCCACGACGCCTCGTGCTTTTAAGGACAAAGGAAGCAGATACATGTATCTCTATTACTAGTCCCCACCAGAAACATATTTTCCACCCTTACTTTTCATGATAAGTACATATTTAACATCTTCGTTGCGTATTCGGTTGAAGTCACGAACGAGTTGCTCCATCGGATCGTCTGCTCTTCTTTAAAATTTCCAAGTCAAGAAGAATAACGTAGAGAAGCCTTTGTTGAATAGTACAATCTCCTGGGTGTTATTTTGAGACTAGGATGAAAACCAAAATTAATCAGAACGAGTTTTGAGATTATATAAGAAATTCGTATGACTGACATAAATTAATATTCTAATTTGATGTTGGTTGGCCTCATATTAAAAAACCAATCCCCGTTAAACCCAAATAGCGAGTGTGGGGTGGAGGAAATCTTTGTACGCAGTCTTACTCTTGCATAATTGCAAAGAGACTGCTTCCTGGATTCGGACTCATGACTAATATTAAAAAAGAAAAAACTCAATATAACTTTGACTAATATGAAAGAGCCCAAAAGAAAATTAGGGTTTTCTGTCTACTATATAAATTGTATATAGCTATCATAGTTATCATGATAACTAAAACATCCAAATTGCCTAGCTCCTTTTAGTGGGACAGATTTGTAAGTGTCAAGAAATGTTGGGGTCAGTTATAGAAATTTTTAGAAATTGTGAACTGAGCTGAAAATTTTGAAATTTCAATAAATGGGTGGCTTTAAAATTTCTCTAATTGGAGGGCCAAATTAGGATTTGTTTTCAAAAGATTCATAAAGATATGATAAGGTGTATGCAGGTTCAAATTAGAGTTATGCACTCTCTTTTCGACCAGCCATTTGATCCAACGTCAAGGGATGCATGTGAGTATGCTTCAAATGAGGAAGGGAATGGATCATCTCATATGGTGTTTTCACATGATTTGGTTATATGAATGAAAAGAAAATATGGATAAACAATTACACGGGGGTTAAATTTTATGTTACTTCTAATGCAAGGACAATTCAAAATTCATCACTTTTCAACACAACTTCAACCAAAATGGGATTTGTTGATTATAAACATTTTTCCCAACACGAAACAAAATTAAAACAATTCTAATAACATCAATTCAGAAGCAGTGCAGCAGAATCAAAAATTAAATGGGAAAATATAAAAATTTCAAAGTTTATGGCAACCCTCTTCAAGAAAATATTCAAGAACTACTTAAAACAGAAAAGTAATGATTCCCAACTTTAAAACATATTCAATATAACATGTACAAAGAATCAAAATGATATTCAATTGATCAAAATCAAAAGAGATAGGATAAGGAAGAATCACAGTGACATCTATCCTGATTCACTCTCTAATTACTTGAGAGCTACGTCCAGACTGAGGAGGCCAATCCGCTTCACTATATTCTAGCTTCCAACCGGTGGTAGAAAAATCAATTTACAAAGGGTTTTTACAAGTCTATGATCAACACCTTTGATCACACTCAACCTATAGCTATAGGGTCTCTCCAAATCACCAAAATTAATTACAACAATTCAATCTTGCCAAATAGATGTAAATCATCTCTCCACGTCCGATACAATAAAAAAGATTAGAAAAAGATTGAGAAACAAGAGAGTCATTGAGCTTTTTCTCAAAAATGTACAAAAGTAGACCAATAGGGGTTTAATTCTTAATTCTCCGGGTTCTTGTGGTTTCAATGTTAATTCTTATGTTTAGAACCCTAATAATATGTATTTATAGGTGCCCAATAGAGTTAATAGTCGTTTATAGTCTTTGGGCATCTAAAATTTTGAATTACTTAAGTCATAAGTCACTTCTGACAACAAGTATTCGATTATTTTTTGTGGAGTATTAGAATAATTCTTCAAACTCAGAAAGTATTTGATTACTATTCATCAAGTATTCCATTATTTTTCAACCCAGAAAAGTATTCGATTACTTTGTAAAAATTATTTCATTACTTTTATGCAGAAACCAATTTTTCATGCTGGTTTTCGAAATTCAATGCATTTAAGCTATGAAGCACCGACACTTCAAAAACCCTGACGTGTTGTGTCCGACACTCCTCGACACTCAAACACACGGTATAGAAATTCAAAAAAAGGTTCATAGGTTGCGTTGCGTTGAGTTTTTAGTTCCAACTATTAGATTCGTTGGATCATTTTAGTTCCAACTATTTGGGATACCTTATGTTTCTTTACAAAATTGAGGAATATTATAAGTTTAATTTCATTTTTTTGTTAAATTATTGAATATTAAATATAATATACACTACATAAATTAAAAATATTATTTAATATCAAAGCGTGTCCTAACGTGTCGAAATCTAACATTTTTTAGAATTAACGTGTCAGAGTGTCGTATCATGTCACGTATCGCGTGTCAGTATCGGTGCTACATAGCATTTAAGTGATTTCCAATGACTTCTAAATGATTCTAAGTGACTTGTAACATATGTATGATAATGTTTCACAATTATATAATAACTCTTGAATTGTGTGTGACCTTGTATGCATGATGTAACACCCCAACTTAATAATTGGATTGTTAACTACATATGGTCATCCTATTCGCACATAACTAGATTAAAGTAGTGGAAGACTTAATAAATTTTCTAATTACCCGATATAATTTCGCTGTATAACTTTTTTTTCTTTCAATTAACTTCTACTATTTATTATAATTACCTGTACAGTCCCATACCTATACAGAATCCGTCTTTCCTCACTGAATTGGTCCTTTTCCATTTGTGAGTTCTCCTGCTTTTTGATGTACGCATAGTTTATATTACAACCCCATGACAGGGTGAGAAATGAACCCGAATAACACTCTGGGTTTATGGAGTAGTCTCCACCCAAGAGTTCACTATCTGCATGAAAGGTCAGATATAAAGCATATAATACAACATGTAATTTTATAAGTATATCCTACTAACTTTATCACAATGTATGTATCTCACTGACTTTATCTCACTGTCTGACTTTATCTCACTGTCTGACTTTATCTTACTGTCTTTATCTCACTGACTTTATCTTACTGTCTGTATCTTACTGTCTTTATCTCATTGACTTTTTTGGAAGTCTTTATTCTCCCCCATCCCACAGTTTTATATTACGAAAGATTTATACTTCCCCTCTTTTGTAATATGTAAGATTATACTTCCGTGCTTTTATATACAAAGATTTATTCTTCACTGCCTTTTTATATGGAAAATTTATTCTACGTCCTAATTACTCAATCAACTTTCTATGTCTTAATTACTTAATCATTTCCTACATCTTATTTTCTTGTTAATCTTAATACGACAGAAGATTATACTTCCGCTATCCGTCTTTATATTTTTGCTACGGAAGATATGTACTTATGCTATTCTCATTTATTACTACGAAAGATTTATACTTTTGTTATCTCTTTTTCTACCTGTCTACTTGCATTATATCACATCACAATATCAATGTATATAAATTAAACATCATCAATTTATTCTTCTATATGAATACACATGTATGCATATATACCAAATATCTCTATGTCAATCATTTACACAATTTAACCATTTTCCTTAATGGACTTTGGCGGAACAACAAAGATGGAGGAAAACTCCTAACCAAGAGCTTACCCGTCAGTGCTTTTATATCACGCTTACTTGATATACAAGTAATTTTTCCAAAATTCACAGTATCCTGACTTGGAATCACCGTATTACCTGCTACACATTACAATACTTGTTTACTATCTCATTTTGATAATTTCATGCCATACCACAAGCAATGTTTAAATCTCACAACTTAACCTATATTTACATAATAAAAAATTTACTCCATCATATTACCAATTAAAGATTCATCATACTTTTCACAAAAAAAAAGATTCATCATACTAATTTTACTTGAAACATACTTCAAATTCATTTCCAAGTTTCGTCATTACACAACTTGATTTTTAATCCAATAAATCACTAAGTGGCCGAACCTATATTTACCCTTAACTCATATTTTATAAAGCTTAACACTTTTTTACTTTAAGTGCCAATTAACCTTAATACAAACCAATAACACCAAACATCATTTAATTACAGAAAATAGTCCAAAAAGCTGAATTTTTACAGCATGTACAGTATGCACTATAAAATACACGAAAAATTCATTTTGCATCCAATTTCTCTTAAATTTTTGTATATTAAACTAGACATGTGTGCCTTTAATTTAAAACAAACCTCACTCAATTTGGAGTTCTACAACTCCAGATTAAATTTTTTAAAAACAAGGCATATTTAAGGTCTTTATGTTCAACGAAAATTAAACCATTTGCAATGATTCAAACTTAATCCAATCAATTCCGTACTCATTAAATATCATGAATACATATCAAAACACAAAATATACACATGATTTATCATCATACAAAGTCAGTCCTAATTCAAAAACCCTAAATCAAAATCCATGAAATTAAGCTAAAGGAAGTAGTTATTTACCTTAAACCACTCTTTGATGCCTATTTCCTCAATTTTCCAACAACAAGACATGAAAACACCTCACTTTCCATGGATGGAAACTATGAGGTCACAAGAAAAAGAGGAGAAAAGATGAACATGTGAAGCTCCTCTCAAGGAGTAAAAGCCATGGTTGTATTCTACTAACTACAAGGATGATTTTCTCTCAAAGTGTCTATGAATTTCAGTGACTAGAAAAGCAAGTTCTCAAGCTCCCATGGTGTCATGGTTTATGTGAGGAGGATAAGTGCATAATTTTTTATCTTTAAAACAAATAAGAACCGACTTGCAAGTGTGTAGGAATATCTAGTCTTCTTTGTTGATTTTCAAGGTTATTTTCTTTTGATTTGGTGGTTTCCTATTGGTCCACTTTCTGCACACTCTAAACACTCCTTTCCTCTCATCACATGCGCTGAATAAAGACATAAAAAGACATAAAATAACCAGATGGGATCAGATTTTTCATTAACCAATAATTATATAACAGTTTAATAACTAGTTTAATTTTCAAGACTTAATTTATCTTTTTTCTCATTGGCTAATTAAATCCATACTTTGTAACATTTTAAACAATTAATCTAAGCATATTAGATTAATCCAAAGATACCATGACTCAATGAAATTTACCTCATAATTTGATTATGTTATCTAATTCAAGATTAAGACTAGTTTTGCTTACCTTTAAGTCACTTTGACTTATATTCATTCTTATTCGTTGAATTTTCTTAAACTTTGACCCATTTTTAATTAGTAATATAATCATCATTAGATTAATCCAAGATCATATTGAAACCACCAAATTCTCTAAAGAATTTAATTATAACATCCAATTCAAGTGTGATGCATGTGAATTGGAAGCAAAATCCTTGGATGTGTGTGGATGTAATTTTCGGCCTAAAAGAGGAAAATTAGGAAAGTTCAGGTTGAGTGGTGATTTAATGAAGTTGAGGACTTGAAATGATGATGTTAGGAGCTTGGGAAACCATTGGGATGTTGAAATAAAATTAACAACCTAAAATGTGAAAAGCGCCTTGAAAGCCGAGTTGTTGTAGTGTGTGTGGGAGTTCATTGTGTTGCATTTCATTTTGATGCACAATTGAGTTGATGATCCTTGTGTGATCGTTGTAGGTTGCCTCCCACGTATATGATCGTTGTAGGTTGCCTCCCACGAACGTGATCTTTGAGCAGTGAGCTTGGTGGATTGCCTTTGGTCCTTGACCAAAAGGATTGTGGTAAATATTTATGTCCAATTGCATGAATGCTTGAATGAACAAATGAGTGGTCTTTATATGGTTCTAATGAACGTGAGAATGACCTTGTGTAGGCATTTCTGGTTGGATCAAATTCTAGTGTAATTTGCATTGGAGCTACCTAGCTTGGGAGCTTAAATAAGGTAATCCCTTGGTACTGGGGTTAATCCTCGTGTGTGCTCCACCATGCCCATTAGGTTAGTGGTTGGAGGTTATATGTCAATGATGTCACTATAACATGCTCATGCATATGTGTATATATTAGGTACCTAGTGTGTACCGTATCTCTGGCCAGTAGATAGTTTGTCTTATAGTGTTGCAGACTTCCACTGGATAGGTCTCTGTGAGGGAGTTCTAGTTGGTCTGGGGCCATAAAGCTGTTATCCATGAGGAACACTTTAGGAATGTCTCGGGTGTATTGGGTCGAAGGGTGCCTTCGATGATGTTTTGGAACACATTCTTGGATGAGAGCCCATAGGCTATATGCCAAGGCCAATAGGCCGAATGTTGCGTGATTTTGGCTATTACCAATCCGACTTCATCGTATGTTTTCTCCCTATGCATCCCTACTTCACTAAATCCCTCGCTATATCCCTTTTGGTTGTTATAATACATTGTTGTACATTTACATTTGAGTGAGCCATTGGGCGAAGTGATCTCCAGAATCTCTAGGTTATTGAGATATATTTGTATATCTCACCCCGTGTTTGGGGTATTATTTCAGGTGGTTGTAGCAGGACCGTGCTGTGGACAAGAGGCCCATAGGATGAGCACATGGAATTAGAGAGCATTTTGCATCTTGAGGCCACAATTGACATAGGATAGACTTAGAGCATGAACATTGTATAGTGCATTATGATATGTCAAATTAAATCTTAAGGAGTCTAGTTTATTGTATAAAAATTTGAGAGCAATTGGTTGAGTGGTTTGTTCAGAATCGCAGAAATGGTAAGGTATGTTTGGTGCCCTATTTTGGGTTGGTTGTCAGTTTTGTTTGTCCAACTTCAAATGATGATAACCGGAGCAAATCATAACTTTATGGGGTGTGTGATACCTTGTTGGAAATATAATTGAGTCTAAAATAACATACTAAAATATGAGAGACTTGTAACCACTATATTGCGCACACTGTCCAAAAGACTGAACCATGTTTAGTTATGTAAAAATCGTAAAAGTGAGATGTATGCTAAGTGGATTTATGAAAACCCTTAGTGGTTTAAAATAAGAAATGTATGATAGTTAGGCATTTATTTTATTTATTCCGCATTTAAAGTTCAGTTACGATCAAAGCTTTCGTCATTATGTCTTTTTATTATTTTTAAAACGTTTACGTAATGAAAAGGAAAAAGTTTACTCGCATTTTTAAATGAACTGCTGTGATTGTAATTGCGCTTAATATCATAATCAATGTTAACAACACCAGTACGTAATAGGCTGTTACAAGTGACAAGTACCAATCGTACTCTTCTTATCTAACTTGCAATCGGCAAAATCAGAATTGGAATAATAACCAATTAAAGTAGGTGGGAATCCCTTAGGATACCACGAACCAACATGTGTAGTGTCTACTAAGTATCTCAAAATCCTTTTAACGACATTTAAATGTGATTCTCTAGGACAATATTGATATCTAGCACATAAGCAAACACAAAACAAAATATCCGATCTACTAGCGGTTAAATATAATAAAGAGCCAATCATGCATCTATACTTTGTTACCTCAACCGATTTACCATCTTCATCCTAGTGAATTGAGATTGAAGTGCTCATTAGAGTGTCTATTGGTTTGGCTTGATCCATCCCAAAGCGCTTAGTAACTCTTTGCAATGCAAGGAAATAGTTGAGTTCTCCCATCATAGACATCTCAAACTCACTTTTCATCATTTTTGCAAACTCTTCACAAAGAAATTCATTAGTAGAACCAAAAATGATATTGTTAACATAAATTTGAACAAGTAAAGTATGATCATGTTTTCTTTTAATGAACAATGTAGTATCTACTTTACCTCTACAAAGATTATTTTCAAGTAAAAATTTACTCATTATCTCATACCAAGCTCTTGGAGCTTGTTTTAAACCATATAAAACATTTTTCAAATGATAAACATGATCAGAAAAGTCAAACCTTTCAAAACTCGGTGGTTGATGAACATATACTTCCTCTTGAGTAATACCATTTAAAATCGCAAATTTAACATCCATTTCATATAATTTGAAATCATATATACTAGCATATGCAAGTAGTAATCTAATATCTTCAAGTCTTACAACGAGTGCATATGTTTCATCATAGTCAATTCCTTCTTTTTGATTGTAACCTTTAGCTACTAGTCTTGCCTTGTTCCTTGTGATTACATCATTTTCATTAAGTTTGTTTCCAAATACCCATCTAGTGCCAACCACTTGATGATCTTCCGGTTTAGGGACAAGTTCCCAAACATCATTCCTTGTAAATTGATTTAGCTCCTCTTGCATTGCAAGCATCCAATTTCCATCTTGAATAACTTTCTCAATTGTCTTGGGTTCAACTTGAGAGACAAAGGCTAGTGATTGCAAGCTATAACACAACACGTAATTAAAAACACAATATTATGATTGAATTGTGGATTGTAGGGTTTAATTGGTGAAAATCCTGAATTACGAGTAAAAATACACTCGAAGGACAAAATGGTAATTTGACAATTACTGAACCATAAAATTATGAAATGACATAATTAGAAATTATTTGGTGAAAATAATGTTGGATTTGGATTCAGAATAAAATTTGGAAGTGGATAAACACTTTTTTTTGAAAAATTGATGAATAATGATTTTTAGCAGATGAAATACCGTAGTATTATTTTACAAAGAGACTCAAAAATCATATAAATATTATGGGAATGGATATATGTTGAAATAATTGTTTAGAACCAAACGAAATAATTATTTGAAGAATTTTGATGTTTTTGGAAAAAATACAATTAGTTTGTGAATAGGGCAAAAATGGAATTATGAAAAAATTGTTATGATCTTTTTAACACTGTATTGTGACATTATTAAACTATAATTATGAATATTGAATTTATGAAAATATCTAAGTCTTGAAATTAATTATGATTTCAAGAAGATTAATTAATTGAATTGAATTTAGATATTTTCTAACTTTTTCTAAAAAGTCAAATAAAGTGGCTAGGCTTATTTAAGCATGAAATCATCCTTGAAAGCTCATCTTCCTCCTCCTTTAGCATGCTTGGCCTAACCCTCCATGGTTGGTGAGCTTAGGTTTGTAATTTTTTATTTTGACACCGAATCGAGAAAGTTACAATATGAAAAATACCCGGAATCCCTTGGTGATCAAAAACCCTAAAAGAATTTCTTGAGAAAGTGAGTGTGTGAGGAGATCCAAGAGCTTCAAGGTGGAAGTTTCTTGGTGTTAGTGTAGCTATTGTTGGTGGTTTTTGTTGCTTGGAAACATGTATATTGATCTCTGAAAGCCGAGGAACCCATTAGTGGTAAGATTTCTCAATTTCACTTAGTATTTTCTTTGGATCGAAATTTTGGACATAATATGATGTTTATATCGGTGAAATTGTTAGAGAGATTTTATGGCTATGTCCCTTTGGAATTTATTGTTCGTATGGATAAATGATCGGTAGAAATGCAATAAAAATTTAAGTGGTTTTGGTGCCAACACTTAGACAAATTTTCAAGGATGAAAGAATGATGATTTGTAAAGGAAGTCTTTTATGGATGACGTAATTAATTAGTCGTGGTTTGAATCATAAATTATGGAGTTTTGTAAGAGTTTTAAGCTTGTGAATTGTTGAAAATTACCTTGACTCCATTGATGTACAATTCGGCCATATTGGAAAATATTAGGGAAAATGATGTAAATTATGTTGTGGCTTGATGGAAGGTGTGTGAATGTATTGGTGATTTGGTTCAAAAGGTTATTCAAGTGATGTAATTGGTTTGTTGAAATTAAAACACAATCGGTTATACTTTGAGGATTTAATGGCTGTGAGCTAGTATTTTTCTTAGAGTTTTTGTTTATGTTTGCTTCTGTACTCTCAAGCATGTGATTGATCATATTATGGTATGATCATTGTAGTTTGACTCTCTTTGGTCCAATCTTGGAGGATTAAGTTTGGAAGCTTCTCTATGTTGGTTTGTTAAATTGCTTGTGGAACTTTTTAAAAGTGAACTTCAGTGTGTTCTGGGGTTAGTCCCTTTATGTGCTCCGCCATGTCCTTTGGGGATGGTTTGATTTGTGATATTTGATAATGTGTGATAGAGTATGATCATGCATTTTAATTTGATGTTTGACACGTATTTTGACATGCTGTCTGGTATATGTTTTGATATACTTGTATTTTCCATCTAATATATGTTTTGATATACTTGTATTTTCTATCTGGTATATGTTTTGATGTACTAGTATCTGGTATATGTTTTGGTATACTAGTATCTCTGACTAGCAGATAAATTTATGGTACTTTCACTGGATAGATCTCCGTATAAAGTTTCAGTCGGGTTTTGCCGTAGTGCTGTCTTCGTTTTGGGAGCGGTACTAAGAATGTCTCGGGAGTTATGGTGGTAATTTTATATAATATTCTTGTTTAGATGTTCTTGGTTTGTTTGCTCTGTGATTGTTGTGATTTCGTATGTTATACTGTTCATATGGTTATCAATGCATGCACATTGAGTGAGGTTGGCCCGCCAGCCAGAGCCTATTTTACACTGACTCACCTATGTCCGCCATCAACCCGCCAAAAAATAAGCCCACCCCGCTTTTGAGATGGGTTGAAAAATTCAGACCGCCCCGCCCCGTTTGGCGGGTTGGCCCGCCGAGTCGAGCCGGTTTTCCCGCCTCTACATGGCATCGTGGATGTGGTATTACTTACCCATATTATTTTTACTCATATCCTTAGCATTTGATGTCTTCGATGACTTGATGAAAATACTCCACACTTTTTGGTTTCATCTCATATCACAATGACAACAAGAAATGCCAATGCAACAAACTCATGCATCGATGTCAGTGTGTGGTCTCCACATCTCAAATAGAAAAAAACTCATGCACCCACACTACTATATGATTGGGATTAATATATAATAAACTAATATCAAATATGGTTCAAATTTATTTCTCCAACATCTAAACTAGTCTAAAGAGTATAAACTTAGAGTACACAATCAAAAGTGCTCACAGCGACATTCACCCATCATTATATAGTCAACAAGAGCATAAGCAGTAATAATATTTCGATCGACAGAGAGCAACCTACAAGTTATGGAAGACGACAAGATAGTATATGAGCTTGAAGCACGATGATAAAAGATCTTCCTGTGACAGCGCGCGACGGCAGTGAAGCTTAAGTAGCAGTGAATAGTGTCGGACTTCTTCGATGACTGCCTACAGTGACCCTCCTTAGTTATGAGAATGAAAAGACTTGCAGTGGCCGGCTATGGAGGATTTAGTTGATGATTTTGGGTTTGTGGGTATTTTGGTTCCAAAGAAAGCTTAGAGTTTGTTCACCTTGAGTTTTTGATATTTCCCAGTGAGGAAGATTGTGGAATCGTTGGAGGAAGAAGATTGTGGAGTTTTTTTCCGCCTCCCTAGCTATCTGGCTCATGGTGCTTTTAAATAAAAGATAAGAAGCTCATGTTCCTTCACATTTCCCCTGGATAATAGAAATTTCTGAACCGATCAGATTCTAACAAGCAAAGGTCTCCTCAGATTTCCTTTTCTAAACATATCTTATGCGCTTCACTCTTCCATTTTTTTCTAACTTTCTTCAACTGAGTGGGCTAAATATTTTGCAGTGGCGGTGGCTTGTTCAGATTGAAGTCTATCCTTGCAAAATTTAAGAACACGTGATTGATATGGATGGGAGCAAGGCTCGATGCCTCCCCTATAGCCTCTGCAGACACGTTTTTCTCTTCATTCTTTTTTATTCTTTTTATTTTATTTTATTTTTAGATATTAAAATTTCATTAATAAATATGAAGGTTAGGACAAAATATGGTATTCACATTGACCTAATTAATAATGAGAAGGCTTAGATAATTATGGTAAGTGATTAATAATGCTGAAAGTCGCTTTTCTGACGAAAAGTGCAGATACCTGTTTTGCCTCACGGTATAAATGCGTACCGACGAAGTATCCCGAAAAATTATAGTAAGTGTATGAATATTCCTAAAATAATATATAGGACTAGTATGTCAAGTTTCAAGTCATAATAATGAAAACTGGTGCCAGAACTAGTACCGGCTACGTAAAAGTGCGTACTGGAAAAGTACTACAAAAAATAAAACAAAAATATGAAAGATCTTAGAAAAATGACTAGGTTCAGAATTCTAAGTTTGGGATTGAAATGCTAAGCATATCTATTAGTGCTAATACAATGTGATTAAGCTTAATCTGCCTATAAATGGAATAGTACAACTCGCTAGGTCAGAAACATCACTCCTCCACGTGCCTCAATTTCTGAGTCTGACACTCTCATGCTTGCCACCTTATTTCCTTGAAGAAAAATCAACAAAACTCACTCCTTTCCCTTTGATTCTTTCTCTTAATATGATGAACACTTAAGTGAGTGCTTGGTTGGGGGGAAAAGTGTCACCTTCTGAGTTGTGGGTGCTGTGTGTGTTGTTGGGAGGGATTTCCTTTGAGTTGTGTGTTGTGGGAGTCATTCCTCTTGGTTATTGGAACTCCAAGTGGTGACCTTTGTGAAGAAAGGGCCAAGCTTGCTACACATTTTCGTGCATCTTGAGGTTCGCACCATAGAAGCTGAAGTGAGAGCTCCAAGAGCACCTTCTTGTTCTATTTTAAGCTTAGGGTATGTTCTTGAACCTTTGATCATGAGTTTTATGCGTTAAAAGTGGAGTCTTGGCATGTAAAATAAGTTGAATAGGTAACCAACACGAACATGAACCTAATAGTGTATATAAATGCATGTTTGGGCGTATTAATGGGTTAAAAATGCAACCTTGAAGTGATATCTTCACGTAATGCAGAAACTGCATTCTATCGCGAAATATCTGGATATGATATATGGATATTGTTTTCCGGATATGGGCCTGGGGATATCCGAATATGGATATCCGGATATGATATCTAGATATGCATATCTGGATATCCGGGCCTTGTGATATTCGCATATGGATATCCAGATATGGCCCCGACATATATCCGGATATTCTGGGAATTTTGAGAGTGTCACTGTTCTGTTCGGACAGAATTGTATTATGGGCTTATGGACCCTAGATTGGTTATCTTGAACCACTGTAATAATTAACTAAGTCAGAATCAAAGTGATTAAGGGCTTATAGCTTTGTGAGAAGCCTAAAGGCATAAAACGTAAAAGGAAAATGTGTCTTATTGTTATATGCTTGAGGATTATAGTTGTTGATATGATTGTTGGTATAAACAGACTGTGAGAGTGCTGTTTGTGGACCTTGGACTTGGTTGGACTCCTGGCTGGATAGTTAGCTTACGAGGTAAGCTTTCGTGTCTTCGGTTTAGCCATTGTTGGTTCCACCATGCCCCACGGGGGGATGGTTTATATACATGATGTGTTTTCATGTATTGATATTTGAAATATTGTTGAGCTGATAAGTGTGAATGCCTTATGATATGCATGTGTTGTTCCACCTGGACGGTAAGCCTGAGTATGTAGGAGACATACAATAGGGTGATTCTGTGGGTGGGTGCAAGTGGCGTCTTGCACTGATTGTAGGTAATAGACATATCTAAATCCTACATTTCTCTGGCTAATAAAATAGTTGAGACGCATGACATGATTATATGCTGCATTGCATAGATTTTGGGACTTAATTTATTAAACTATTTTTGAACTTAAATTGCACATGTAAGTGAGCTTGGGGTGAAGAAATCCTTGAGGACCCCATGTCTTACTAAGATTTCTGTTTAGAGATCTCACCCCACGTTTGGGGCACATTTTCAAGTTCAGGTAACTCGAGGGTTAAGACCTCGGGCGGCAGGAGGTCGAAGCTGATGTGATATGCTTGCTGCTTTTTTTTTATGCTTGGATGCTGACATGTTTTACATTTATTACCATGTTATCTGATTTGAGACTCGGCTGGGCTTGTTGCCTTATTTAGTGAGCATGAGAATTGTCCATGCCACATTGATTTATGCTTGTTTATCTAGACTTGAGTTGCATAATGAACCAGGATTACGTCCGGGGTACGTGTTGTAGTTCCGTGATTAGAGACACAATGATTTATTTATATTATAAGGTTATTCAGTGTAGCTAGCTGCTTATTTGCATTTACATACATGCAATGTTTTGAAAAAGTATTAAGTAATCAACTTGGTAAATTATTATGACGTCATAATTGAAAGTAAAAAGTTATTCCGCATATTTAATTAAGCGCTACTTAAGACGATGACATGATAACAAACCGGGTATACACGGGGTGTTACAGAATCCATTTTTGTTAGGCATGGGCAGCAGCCCTTCATGTGAAAAATAGTGGGGTTATTGTGCCTTTAACAACCAAATTTTTTGTCAAATTTTTTGACGAAAATTTTGACAAAAATGTTTCTGTTTAAAATTTCGATGGAATATAGATTTCGTAAAAAAATAAATTCATCGAAAATTTTCGTCTGTGGTTATGAAAAATCTTGTTCCGTCTCTAATTCCATAAAAAAATTCGATGGAATTTTTCTCCATATAAAATTTTCGTTAGTGATTATGACCAAATCTTGTTCTATCTCTATTTTCGACGGGATATTTGCCGTCGATAAATTCTGTCGATATTTGGAACTTTTCTAATAGTATCACATTCAAAAAATGATTCACATTTATATAGTTTTCAGATTTTAATGCTAAGGGAAATAAATAATTTTTTATATTTTTCCCCTCAAACTCCCCCAAATTAGGGGAACCTTAATTTTTTAAGGGTGAGAAGGGTTTTGGAGGATTTTATAAAATTTTCCAGTTCTCATTTCCCATTTTTTAAACTCACAAATAAGGAGAAGGTATAATAAAACCCTTCACTTCTTTCCCTTTCCCTCCTAAAAGTGACTCCCAAATAAGACTTAAGTTAATCATTTGGCAAGCATCTAGCATGGATGCAAAGAGTTGGCATCATTTGGCATTTTTAGGTGCACCTTTTCTTTTCTCCGTTGCTAATAAGACATCTTTAGTCTCTAGCTATAAGCCAAGGTTTTGACATTTGTTGATGTGAGGCAATGAGATGCGCCCATAAGTATTTCTGTTATGGTTATTTTTATTTTAAATTGTTGGGTTGTTTAAGTTGTGGGTAGATGTAGTTATTTTGTTTGTTTTTTATTTGAATTTAAGTTTGATAAAAAATATGTTATTGTTATTAGTGGAGCTGGAGCGTATCTAGTGTTAGTGAGTAGTTACTTTATAGTTTTATTATCTATTTAAACCTAGAAATATTGGAATAAAGATGCACTATGTGCAAGAGGCCTAGGCTTCCTCACTAAAACCATAACTGTTTGAGGTCAGACTTCCTCAATAAAGATAAATTTCTATTTTTATTTATTTTGTTCGTAACACTTTCCTTCTCTCCGAACGAGTGACCAAGGTTGTACTATGTGAGAAGGGTGCTGATATGAGCCCAAGCCCAACAACTGACACTACAAGCCCAAAAATTGACACTACAAGTCCCATTGAAACAGATCCATACATGTGTTTAGAAGAAACAGTGGATCAGGTGATAAGAGCCACAAGTCAGTTACATGAAGAGGAAGACAAGGCTGAGGAGATACAAGCTCAGCAGGAAAGCCCAAAGGAGACGATAGAAGGAGACATGCCAAAAAGATCTAGAAGGAGACCGAAAAGACTAGATGAGGAGGACTACATGTGTTAGGAGCAGGGTTACTGTAGTTGTAACCATGATTAGTATTCTATTCTGTAAACCAATAGCGTAGCATATGTGTTAGTTAGGGAAATTCGGTTAGCTTCTGTTATGATTGTATAAATAGGAAGTTGGTTGTGAAGAGAGTTATCTGAATCGTAATCGACATTTTTCTGAATAAGAATTCCTTTTTTCTCATCTCTCTTCTTGTTCTATTTTACCAGTAGGTTGATCCCATCAAGTGGTGCTTTCATCCCTGAACGATGGCCCCCGAAACACCTGCTCGTTCAATCGACGATCGTTTGGATTAGACGCAATCGGAGGTTGAAGGTTTGAAGGATCAGATTCACAAGAAGTTCCAAGAAATTACATGCAAGTTGGACGCAATCTTTGATAGTTACAGAGAGCGTACCCAATCTTCATCTTCTTCCTCTGGAGACATTAACACAGTGAACAATCGTGATTCAGCAGCAACGCGTAACCTTCGCATCAAAGTTTCTCAGTTTGATGGCTCCTTCCGACCTATAACACCTCGCAATTTTAAATTAAGTATTAAAATGTTAAATGAGTGATTAAGTGAATAATTAGTGAAAATCCTAAAGATTAGGCCAAAATACAAAGAAAGGGCAAAATGGTAATTAGCCAATACACAACCCTAGGAAGATAAAAATTGAGTTGAAGGTCTCAGATGGTAAAAATAACCATGGAAATGGATTCAAAACGAAAAATTGAGTGGATAGGCAAGTTTCAGAAAAAATAGTGGATAGTGTTTTTCGCGGGTAAAAATACAGCGGTACGATTGCACCGTAAAATGTGCCAGTTGAGTTTTGAGCTCTAGGTTTCAAATATGGATTATAAATGGTTTATAGAGTTAGGAAATATGATTTTTGATAAATTTTGATGGAATTAAGTCAGTTTGGGGAAGCGTGCCAACGGCGCGCGTAATAGCTTAAAATAGTGTTTTCTCCGAATGACCAGAAAACTCCGGATTCATCTGATGAAGTATAATTAAGGGACAATGGTCAATGTTAAAAATTAGAGTTTCAAATAAGTTTTGAAGTTTTGGACGTTTAGTGAAAGTCAGATGAATTTTAAATCGCGTGAGGTGGCGTGGGACCCACCCCACTTAAAATCCACTTATCCACCTCACCCTTCACTATTCATCATCACCTTTCCTTCCTTCTTTTCCCTCAAACCCGTGGAGAACAACCCCTCCCCTTCCATTTTCGTTTTTTTGGTTGCTTTGGTTGATTTCTTCATAACTTCATCAATTCTTAATCGAATCGGACGATTCTTGTCTTGAAATTCGATGGAAATCATCATCCGAACACAACCCACCGATTAGTTTCCCTCAAAAGCCTCTCTATTGTGAGAAAAAAGGCATATACAGCCACGAAATTTTTGGGAATTTTGTGATTTTGGGACTGATTTCTTGAGCCATTGCTTGTGGAGTTCTAGGAGGAGTCTCGTGACGTAATTGTGGGTAAGTTTCAACACCTCTCATGGATTGATTTGATAATTTATTTTTGAAATTTTTTATGAAGCCTAAAGAGGGCTTATTTGATTTGTGATGTTAGAGAGCTCAAATGGAAAATGTGTATTAGATGATAATGCCTTAGAATGATGTATTAAAGCTAGAAATGCAATAAAAATTATTGAGAAAAAATGTTGATTTGTAACTTCGTGAAAATTTGAGGTGTTATGACTTTAAGTTTTGAAAATGTGTTGGTAGTGTATTGGTGAGTTGTTCTATGATTGTATGATGATATAATAGGATGATATGAGGTGTGGAGTGGTTAAAATTGATGGAAATTCCTTGGATGTGAATTAGTGAGCAAATCGGCCTTTAGGCAAAAAGAGGTGAACTGATGTTGTGTAAATTGCTTGGATGATGTTTCATGCTTTAAATGGCAATTAGATGAGTTGTGTTGTGATTGTAAAGTGGAAGAATCAATGAAAAATAATGAGTGGTGTCATTTGGAATAAAAGAGCCTAGAGTGAAAGATTTAGTAAACTATGCATAAAAGACGTAAAACGGAGAAACGACGAGTGAACTAGCATTTTGGCAACCCAGGGTCGTGGTGTGTAATCCAGATAGGAGCACACGAGGAAGTCTTGGGTGTATATGGATGGGAGGGGTACCTTGATTGTGGTTCTAGGAACACACCTTGGATGATACCCGTAGGCTTATATGCGAGGATGTTGTGTGGTATGGTAGCTACCAGCCCGCTTCGTCGTATTTTATATTCTGATTTTCCCATTTTCTCTAAATCCCTTGCTTTATCCCATTTTAAGTAATGTTGCTTTATATTATTTGTATGCATCGAAGTGAACCATTGGACAGAGTTTTCTCCAGAACCTCTGGGTTACTGAGATATATTCGTATATCTCACCCCGTCTCGGGGACTTTATTTCATGAGTTAGCAGTGACACAAGAGTGGCGGGAAATAGGCCCATAGGATGAGTCATGGAGCATCATCATAGTAGTTTATATTTTTAAGTTCATGTTAAAGTTGTAAATTAAAGTATGAGTTTGTAAGCTTAATTTAAAGTTTGAAGTTGTAAGTTGTAACATGCAAGTTAAATGTTGTAATTATACAAAGGATGCATGATGTATTATGATGGTAGGGCTTTAGGCCTATTTTAAGTTTATGATTATTTGTATGATGAAAATATGCATGAAATTGAAGTTGGTGATTGAAACCATTTAAGGATTTAAAGTAAGTTATATTGTAATAAATATGAACAGTGTTGGGTTGTAAGAGCCCCAAGGCATTGCTGGTCCTTGTGTGTGCCACCCAATGATTAATAATGAGTATTAGGTACATTTGAGGTCACATAACTACTAGTGCAAAGTGGGAATTTTTGCAAAAACAAAGGAAACTCTGGCGAATTTTCTGTAGAATTGGCAGATTTTAGGTGAACTTCGGGAGAGCATATCTCCCTCCATAGAGGTTCGATAGGGACGTGCCGTACGCCATTTTGAAGCTTGTGATGTCCCCTACATTGTGTCAAATCTTGAAATTTTTGGTGAAGTGCGCGATCCTGTACAAGCCAGGGAAGTTGCTGCCCTGTTTTGGCCCTATACTTGGGGGCAGTTTTGGGAAGTTTATTCCTGCTTCGTTTCTTAGTCAAATTAAGTCTATGATATATCAAATCAAAGATTGAGGTGTCTAGTTTATGGTATAAAAATTTGAGAGCAAATGGATGAGTGGTTTAGGTGCAGAAATTCAAGGAGTGTAGGACGTTTGGAGCTATTTCGGGGTTGGTTGGCAATTTTGCAAGTCCAACTTCAAACGGCGATAACCGGAGCAAATGAGCTCGGAACCAAGCATGTGATAGATTTCTAGAAAGGTAATTAAGTAATAAAAAAAGATAGTAAGGTACGAGGGACTGGATTTTTACTGTGCGTCCGCAGTAATTTAGAGACCGAACCCTGTTCGGATGTGTAGAAAATGCAAGAGTGTGAAATTGGCTAAGTGGGTTTATGGTAACCCCTTAGTGTCTTATTATAACTAAATTAAACTATTAAATAGTATAGATAAGTATTCCGCAAGAGTTTACAGTTACGGTCACAGCTTTTAATTATTACGCTTTTTATGTTTTCAACTGCTCGCGTAATAATCGGAGAAAGTTTATTCGCTTTTTTATAAATGAATAGCTGTGATTGTAACTGCGCTTAATATTATAATTAATGTTAACAATACCGGTGTACAACGGGCTGTTACATTTTATGGTATCAGAGCAGTTTTTGTAAGGGAACTCCGATAATGTATAGATGTGTTATGTGCTGCATAGTTGTATGTAGATTCTTATCGATTACTGCGTATGTGATTCCTTAGTGTGGGTCTGATCAGCCCATTCCTTTGTGTTACATGTGTGGTCATCTTAAGAAGCCTGCGTAGTAACCTTGGAGCACCGAATGTTATTCTTTAGCCTGATGTTGTGGCTGCAGTGTTAACTGCTCCATGGACAAGAGATGACAGTAAGTAAAGTACGAATATTAGAAGACTTAAGGAAAACAAACTTAAATATTGTATTTGACTTTCGATGAAAGTCAAAAGAAAATTGTATTATAAGCAAAAGTTGTGTACAAATTTATGATATGTACAGTATGAGCATAGACTAACTTTGTAGTACTGTGAATGACAAACATATAATTGAGATGAGCTTATGAGATTAGTGAAATTCCAAGTATATGTGTAGTATAGTAAGACAATTATGTACAAGTGGACTTGGTGAATAGACTTCATCAAGGTGAGAGAGTTAGAACCTGAGGAATTGTTGAGAAATGAGAACAGATATGCGTATTGTAACGCCTGGCAACTTGCAAGGATTAACGACTGTCCCCACACACTAACACGAGACTTTTCAGCGTGCTTTGTCCTCACTCGCACACTTCCCGGTAAAACTTCCCAGGAGGTCGCCCATCCGAGAATTGCTCCAAGTCAAGCACGCTTAACTATGGAGTTCTTCCAATCCGGGCTACCGAAAAGTAGATGCATCTTGTTAGTATAGGTAGTACCAATTAATTCTTATAAGCCATTCCCAACTGTACTGTCCCATACCAGCACAGTCTCTGGAATCCCTCTCTTTCCGGTGTTATTCGATTCATTCATGTACCCCCGTAGCTGGAAGCCTGCCAGGAGCCGCTCCTTGTCCGTGCCCTTGCGCACCGGCGATCACTCCCCGCCCTCGTCAGTGCCCGGGATGTTACATGCCCACCAGCTTCCGCCTGGTTCGTCCTCGAACCACACCGTACTGGATGAGAGGCCCTGCTCTGATACCACTTGTAACGCCTGGCAACTTGCAAGGATTAACGACTGTCCCCACACACTAACACGAGACTTTTCAATGTGCTTTGTCCTCACTCGCACACTTCCTGGGAAAACTTCCCAGGAGGTCGCCCATCCGAGAATTGCTCCAAGTCAAGCACGCTTACTGTGGAGTTCTTCCAATCCGGGCTACCGAAAAGTAGATGCATCTTGTTAGTATAGGTAGTACCAATTAATTCTTATAAGCCACTCCCAACTGTACTGTCCCATACCAGCACAGTCTCTGGAATCCCTCTCTTTCCGGTGTTATTCGATTCATTCATGTACCCCCGTAGCTG